>JANWGL010005922.1:0-14634 GCA_025200755.1 Ceratobasidium sp. C01 | reverse complement strand
CTACGCCGATGGTGGCGCCTATGGCCACCCCTAAGGGAGCGCCGATGTCCACGCCGAAGGGGATGGCTATGCCTACACCGAAGCTGGGACCACTACCAGGGGGATATTCACCCCAGCAGCAGCAGCCCTTCTCGAAACATTACGAGGCAGCGCAGGTTCCCGATCAGGGAGATGGTCCTTCGCCTGGGAAGTATGGTCCTCTGCCAGGGATGTATGGCGCACCACCCACCAAACACGGCCCGTCTCCCGGAAAATATGGGCCGTCTCCCAATCAGTATGGGCCGTCTCCGGGAAAATACAAGCTCTCTTCTGGTCAATATGGGGAGTCCCCTGGCGATTTTGGGCCGTCGTCTGGCGAGTATGGTCCGCCTCAGCACGACGATTACGGCTACTACTCTCATGATGACTATGGGATCTCCCCTCGAGAATACGCTCCTCCTTACGGCTATGGCCAACCGGGCGCCCACGGGCCTTCTCCACAAACAGCGTACGGCCCTTCGCCTCGTGCACCCTACGGTCCATCACCACAAGCTCCGTATGGCGCGCCTCAGGATTACGCAACCTATCCCTACCAATACTATCCTGACGCAACGCAGCCGGCTTGGGGCTGGGGCGCCCCGGCGTACGGGCTCCCGCCCATCCAGGCATTCTACATGCAGCCCCCTCCGCCGCCGCCTATTCCTCCACCTCGAGGAGACTCGCCACCGCCGATTCCGTCGCCGATTGCCACCAGTATTGCACGCTCGCAACGAAGTCGACGGTGACGTAGGACTCTTGACCGTTCAACCTCTTCTAATCTTTGCTATCTTTTCGACGTACTGTTGTGTTCGCTGTCTGTCAGATGTTTTGATGGGTCATTTGCTTCGGACTTAGGGTTCCCTCTGCATGTATCTAAGCTTTGATTCGCTGCGTACGACGTTCTCATGTTACTTTTTACCCTCGCTTAATGGTTTACGAGAATAGACTGTATCATCCGCATCACACCGTCAATTTATCATTACTGCAGTTTGCCATTTTCCACACAGCCTACGTTTACCAGACCAAAAAAAAAGTATCAAAATTCGTATGAACCGCCATTAGCACAATTCTGAACGTATGCGTATGAGAGCACTCTCAATTAGGACACATTTTTTAGGGCAGTGTATGACGAAAGAATTTAGGTAAAATGCGGGAGACTGAAGCCTATTCTTTTCAGCAGATCTTTGATTGATTTATTCTTTTGCCGCAGCGCTCTGTGCCCTCGATTTGTGTTTTGATTACGCGACTGAACATGGGGCAGATTTTAACATTTTAGAATTACCGGCCCCAAGCACTAAATGCATGAAACCAGGAAAATCGTAGCAATTAAGTCATATACAAATTCCAGTCCTGAACCAAGTTTGCATTCAGATCATATACGAGTGCCACATCCCCGACCATACGTTTCAACCAAACCAATAGCTCCGCAAGGGAATCAAAGGAACAACGACCGAATGTAAGCTTTTTGAGCGAATGCGCCTCGACAGCATCTTGAACTACGAAATCAGCTAGTCTAGCAGAAAGCAGATATAGTGACAGAAGCTTGGGACATCGAGCTAAACGTCGGCTGGCGGTTGGTTCAGCAAGGTATGTGATCGCTTCGAGGTTTTCATCACCTCGTCGCGGGGCGAAATCGAGGATAAGAACGCGAAGGTCGGGGAGAGAGTCAAGATACGCAGAAACACAAAGAGGGACCAGCCGGGAGAGATATAACCTGGTTATTCTAGTGCGTCGGAGAAACGATGTTATAGCTCCAATCTCAGAGCTGTAGTCTCTGTTGAAACATGCGACTCCAAGGCTGAGCTCGTTTTGACCGCAGGAGAGCCAAGGCAAGAGAAGTTGGATTGTCTCTGGGGACGCGAGCGATAGATCTAGTAATTCGAGTGCTCCTAAATTCACGGGCGTGGGTTGAGAGTCATTTAGCTCTCGAAAATCGACGCCGGATATGCAGAGTACTCGTAACTCGGGACAGGCTGAGAGAACATTTAGTAACTGCTGTATCGTGGGAGAGCAAGCCCCTTTGAGGTACGAGAGTCGCAGTTCAGCTAGGTTCTTGTATATCCCACTATCCCAGGAGAAGCACGAGAAGCCCACGTTGACGACTCGAAGGGATGGCAAAGGCGATTGGACGGTTTTGGGGAGCTGGTGCGGCGGCGCCAGCCAGAAAGACTCCCCATTTAAAGGCAGGGCTGCGCTTGGGTGAATAAACTCTTGCAGTGACTCCGCGCCACCTTGGGCCAGCAGGTGAGAAAGAAAGCCACAGGTCATCGCATGAGTCCAGCCAGACTCAATACGAAGCCCAGTGATTCTTCCTAAAAAAGGCAGTAAACGGCTTGCTATCAATGCCACATTCTGTCGTTCCGCTTGGAGATTCCGCGGTCCGGTAATATGAACGTACACAGGCACGTTTTGAGAACGTCGAAGCCATGTTTGGGGACAGTTTAGCGTGTCGCTAAAGTCGTCGCCGCGATTTATATCAAAAGTCACATGGGACCACAAGGAGGGAGATTTGATTGCGATATCTCGCCAGTACGCACAAACATGAGTCAAATTTAGAAGCGCCCTAGGACCATATCGCTGCATTGGTGCCGCAGATAGAGACACTGGAGTAGAGTCGCAGATGCAGCCTTTGCCGGCAACCAAGTGGAACACTCCGGTGATAATATCTATAGGGAGCTTGTTGAAAGGGATATGCATAGCCGACCTGTTGTGTACTCTGTCCAGCCAAGATTTGGCATTGTTCAAGGCCTCGTGTCTCCATTCAGAAGCTTGAATTTCGGATTGGATAGCTTTAATGACAGTCTCGAGCGAGCTCTGATCTAGAAAAGGGCCAGCAGGTTGGACAATGGCTGCTGCGAGTGCCGTAGAGGCCTCGAGGTAGAATTGAATAGCGTCGTCGAGCTTCTTCCGAGCAATATCCCAAAGCTCAAGGGGATTTTGTGTGGAGTATTCAGCTAGCATAACGGAGGCTGAAGAACTAAGAAAGTGTTGTTGTTGAGAGCCGATAAACAGGCCAGGATTGTGGGAAGAGACAGAAGAGTACTGATCGACTTAAGCGCCAACGCACGGACCGTCAAAGCGTAGCATATAATCAGAAGCACATTTTGATTCACCACAATCCACTCGGCTCACCTCAGCCAACGGATACGCATTCATTCTGAGTGACATAGGTTCGAGGCACCAGATAAAATATCCACGAACCCGCCGCCGGGCCCGTTGTTGTCTAGTATTGCTCTACTGGACTTACGATTGATGAGTGATGAGTACATCACCTTCATTGTACAAACCACTGCTCGAATAGATTCTCTTCCCCCTTTAAACCACAATCGAAACCGGGGTCGAGAAAAATCAACTCTCGAGAGGCACCACTTGCGTGCTCTTGACCGGCTAATAGCTCGTGGTATATTTTATTAACTGAAGGTCGTAGATTATATGCGGGCCAACCGGAATCGCTGAAGCTTCAGACGTCGCTATTAAAAAGAACAGCCGGATACCTCTTTGCCACCTCAGTGATGTGCTCAATGCCTACCATACGCACGGTGTTAAGTCTCACCATTGTATACCACAGACACACGAGCCCAGTCTCGGCAACCCCTATCTCATATCTCTATATTCCGTACCCAGTCGTCGTTCGTTTGTTATGATAACTTCCGACACTCCGTTGAGACTACGTGTTCAATGACGAATAATTCTATTAATCAATTTATATAGAAGCTCCAATTCTGGTACAAGTCCCGATCCTCCTCTTCCACACACCTCACATCCTTGACCATAAGCTTCAGCCTGTGCATCCACTCGTCTTCGCTGGGATCGATAAAACAACCGCCGAATGTTAGCTTCTTGAGCGAATGTGCTTCGACGGTGGCCAGAACGGTACTACTATATAGTCCACCAAGTATCAGGTATAATGACTCGAGCTTGGGACACCGAGCTGAACGTTGGGGGACGCATGGATCGGCGGGGTACATGATCGCTTCTAGGTTATGATCACCTCGAGGCGGGTCGAAATTAAGGATGAGAACGCGAAGACCGGGAAGAGAAGAAAGGTATGCGGCAACGCAAAAGGAGTGTAAATGACAAAGATATAATCTGGTGACTGTCGTGCGCCTGAAAAACGAGGTGACAGCATTGATCCCGTCGCTAGCGGATCCTGGATAACAGAGGACTCCAACAGTGAGCTCGCTTTGCTCGCAAGATAGCCAAGGCAATAAGAGTTGGACCGTCTCATGTGAAACCTGCGACAGGTCAAGTAATTCGAGTGCTCCCAAGGTAACAGGTGCAAGTTGAGAATTCTTTGACTTTCCTAACGTGACACACGCCAATTTGAGTACTCGTAGTTCCGGACAAGCAGAAAGAGCGCTCAGCAGCTGCTGCATCGTAGGAGAGCAACCTTGATCGGGGCTGTAGAGTTCCAATTCGGCCAGGTTTGTGTATATCCCGCTCTCCCAAGGAAAGCACGTGTAGGACGAGTTAACTGAACGGAGGGATGGAAATGGTGATTGAATGGACTGAGAAAGACCATGTGACCCCGGCCAAAAATGTGCGTCATCCCAAGGGCGGGATTTACTCGGGCGAACCAAGTCTCGTACTGAACCAGCGTTACCTCGGGCCAACAAGTGCGAAAGCAACCAGCCAGCCATCAGACCGGTCCAGCCAGACTCGATGCTTAATCCAGTGATTCTGCCCAGCAAAGGGAACAAACGGTCTGCTACCAACACCACGGTCTGCCGATCTGCCTGGACTTTCCATGATCCAGTCAAGTGGACGTACAATGACATGTTTTGGGAGCGCCGAAGCCATAATTGAGGATAGATTGACTCGTCATTCAAGTGATCGCTACGGTCTCGATTGAAAGTCACATGCGACCAGAGGGAGGGAGCGTTAACTGCGATGTGGCGCCAGTATGCACAGACATGTGTCAATGTGAGAAGCGTCTCGGGGCCATACCGCTGCACTGGAACCTCAGTCAGAGTCGTCGGAATAGAATCGCAAGCGCAACCTCGACCGGCAGCCAAATAAAAGACTCTAGTAATGATCTCGCAAGGCAGTTTGTTGAAAGGGACGTGCACAGGTGATTTGTTTTGTATTCTGTGCAGTGAGGATTTGGCGTTATCGAAGGCATCGTATCTCCGTTGAGAATTCTGAGTCTCAGATCGGATAACATTGACAACGACCTCGAATGGGCTTTGGTCAGGAAAAGGGCTGGAAGATTGGGCGATGGATGCGGCAAGAGCGGTAGAGGCGTCGAGATAGATTCGAACGGCGTCGTCGAGTTGCTTTCGGGCGACATCCCATGGCTCAAATAGGTCCGGCATGGGAGATTCGCCGTGCATAACGAAGGCCCGAGAAGTAAGGGGGAATAATTGTTGGGGGTCGACGAAGTGTCAGTGGAGGTTCGAGTAAGGGGTTAGATTTGAATGGTCAAGTTAGGTGCTAACGCACGGGCCATCGAAATGTGACGCAATATCTGTGGAGAGGAAATCCCTCGGATTTTGGAACCGGGATATATGAATTTAGAAATCCCGCCGAAACTCAGGGGTATTCATTATTCCGAAGCAGAAAGCTGACGCTCCGACATCACTGTTTTTTGGGTTTCCCTTTTAGCGATATCATGCTGAGATCAAGTGCTATGATGCTCGCAACGAAGGTGCTCCACCCGGCGCCACTGGCACACGAACTCAATATTGGTTACCCTTTTTCTCTGTTATCAGGACTCGAGCTCCACTATATCTAACGATTTCTAAAGCTTTGATTCGGGCTGCACCTCCAACGTTCACTGATTGTACAAATTCAATTCATATACAAGTACCAGGAACTGCCCCAGTCCTTATTCAACTCCCTCAACTATGTCACATCCTCAACCATAGGTTTCAGCCGCTCGGAGGCGGATATGGAGGCGAAGGAAGCTGCAGGGGGCAAACGCTATCGCGAAGACCTGGTCCCCCCCCCCTCCTAATCGACTACAGACCCCACGTAAACCCGGAGACACTGAAAAGACAACTCAAAAGAGAGAACCGAACACTCGCCCTGACCTATTGGCTCGAGTCTAAGGCCGGCAGATTCCAGACCGAGAAATTCCCCTCCGTCCTCGCTCCGGATTTTCTCACCCACATCCGACTTCTCTCAAGAGCCAAGGCGGTACTGGTCTACCAGCTCCTCACAGACCGCGCGCCTCTTCAGCACCACCTCGCGCGAATCAAGGTCGTCGACTCCCCTGCATGTCCGAACTGCACCTTAGCCCCGGAGACGCCAGCACACTTCCTCCTCAGATGCTCCGCCTTCGCAGACGAACGCCACCGCTTCCTAGGCTCACAGGGCGAACACTACCTCAGCGTCTCCTACCTCATCTCGTCTCCCCACGCGCACAGCGCTCTGTTCCGTTACATAAAGGCCACAGGCCGATTTAGTCAATTCTAGTCCATTGTCCTCTAGCCTCTTTGCTCATTTACATGTACAGCCTCTCCTTCCCACGCCGCCTCTCTTGTCACTAGCGCCTTACGCGCACTGTACGCTAGCGCTCCAGTGGTTTTTTGTTTTGTTCTTCGTGTTCCGTTGCCGACCGTGTGCCACGCTTCTGTTATCGGGCTCTCCAGGGTCCCGAACCCCTTCGCCTTCCTCTCCCTGTCTCGTTGTCTTACCTGTAGTAGTGTCGCGACATAGGGCTCTGCCCCAAAACGACCCAAAATAATCTAGATTGTAAAAAAAAAAAAAAAAAAAAAAAAAGGTTTCAGCCAATCTATCAGCTCTTCTTCAGGGAAACAAGGAAAACAACGACCGAAAGTAATCTTCTTGAGCGAATGCGCCTCGGCGGCATCCTGGACTATGGAATTAGCGAGTTCACCAGAGAGCAAATACATTAACCGGAGCTTAGAACATCGAGCTAAACGTCGGTCGGCGGTTGGTTCGACAAGGTACGTAATCGCTTCTAGGTTTCGTCAATTCGTTCTGAGGAGAAATCGAGGATGAGAGCGCGATGGTCGGGGAGAGAGTCAAGGTACGCGGAAACATAAAGAGGGACCAACTGAGAAAGGTGTAATTTGGTGATTCTAGTGCGTCGGAAAAACGACGCCATAACTTCGAGATCGGGGCTGCGTCCCTTATAGATACACGTGGCTCCGAAGCTAAGCTCGCTTTGCCCGCAGGATAGCCAAGGTAATAAAAGCTGGATTGTCCCGGGTGGCGTGTACGATAGATCAAGTAATTTGAGTGTTCCTAGGGTCACAGGCATAGGCCGAGAATCATTTAGCTCTCGTAACTCGATGATGGAGAGGCTGAGTTCACGTAACCCAGGACAGGCTGGGAGAACACTCAGTAGTTGTTCTATCGTGGGGGAACAAATTCCTGTAAGGTACGAAAGACGCAGTTCAACTAGGTTCTATAAAAGCGACCAATTCATACGCATATATGCACCGAAAATACGCTGCGTTCACTGACTCGATCCTCTTCTGGCATCCTCTATATCTTTCCAGTACGTTTCACTTCGTTCCATTCCAGAATATACTTTGTATATACATAAGGATTTCTACAGCGCGCGTAACAAAGCCCCAGATTATAGTTTGCTAGGGACTTGCCTATAGGAGGCTATTCAGTCCGCGAGATCTTTCAGCTAAGATGAAAATAATAAATTGTTTCTCAGTTTGCATTGCCCAACCAAATCAGACGACTCACCGTTGCCAACGCCGACGCCGCATCAGGTCGAGCAGAAGGGTCATGGTCCCAGCACGTCAAAAGTAACTCCCACAAGGGCTCTACCACCTCTTTGGAGACTTGAATCTCCTTCGGCCGCTTCGGGGGCATTTGCAGGTGAATTGCACGATACACGCCAATATCGTTTCGGTACTCGGCATATGGGGCTTTACCTGTCAAGATTTCCTGTATGGAGTTAGAAGATAAGATCACCGAACACAAACGCAACAACATACTAGCATTGTCTAGTATAAAGGCATTCAGTACCGGGTTGTTCGTGAACACATGAGGGGCGTACCATTCCAAGCGCATACATGTCGGTCTCCTTGTTCCTCGTTGGCGGAGGTCGGGTGGTGTCCTCCTCGTCATCATCCTCTGGCTGGAAGAGTTCAGGTGCCTGAGAAGCGGACGTCAGAACGTGGTTGATCGACTGATTAAGTACCTACCATCCACCGCAGTGCCCCTCCACCAGACCTCGTTGTTGAAGAAGATTGGAGCCAAGTATTGGGCAGCATGGCGTAGTCGAAGTCATTGATTTTGAGTATGCCGTCTTCGGATACTAGGGCATTGGACTAGACAGGGGTAGTCGTAAATGTTAGACGTTATGGTACAGCTGGTCGCGCGCTAGAAAACTTACTGCTTGAAGGTTCCCATGGACCTACGTTATGTTTGTCAGCCTCAGGTACGAAAAGACGACGAAATAGGACCTTCTAACCATTCCGATACTGTGAAGATACGATACGTCCGAAGCAAGCTGGATACACTGAAGGAATGCCATTAGAGAGTAGAGGCGAATGGCTACGCAACACGTAAAAATGGGTAGCGCTTAACTTCGGTGCAACCTTCTAGATAGTCGAGGAGGTTTCCGGGTTCTCTCCACCGGGATATTACGCCGAGTCCACCCTGAAAGACAATCACACCGAGCAGTTTTTGAACGTTGATATGACGGAGCCTCGACCATATGTACACCTCCCAGGCAGCACGCTGTAATACAATTGTAATTTAACTGGGTATGGATGCAGGCGCACGGGAAGGGAGAGCTCACCTGTACTGCTTTATCGCCTTTCTGCACCAGAGTGTGCCACCGAAGAGTTTTGAGCGCGACAGTGGTGCCATTTACCATCACCATGCGCCGCACATCGCCGAATCCCTTCGAAGCAATCACTGTAGAGCTCTGCTCGGCTTCGATCGAAGACGTGAGATCAGGGCATCCGTGCTTGATAAGATATCCAAACACATCTTGAACAGACTACCGAGCCACGGTGAGTAAGGCGACTTGTCAGAGACGGGGTGCATTGGATAGACACATACCATTTGACTAGTCACCGTGTCAAACGAAGGCTCATCCTGCTGCATTCACGTAATTAAGAACGCATGGTTAGTGTACGGTATATGTTTGCGACCGGCAAAATTACCTTGGTCACCAAATTGAGCGAGGGCTGACTCTACCAGGCAAGAATGAACAAATGCCAACATAGGAATTTACCGAATGGTATGCTTACCTCTTCACCTGTGACGATGTCAGACGGGAGCGTACTCTATTTGAACTTTCGTCAGCGAGCCTCAACAGACCATATGTAATCGAGGGACTTACTTTAGTATCGATGACTAAATTGAGGAAGGGCGGACTCTTCCAGGTATTTGTTAATCATGGGCGTGGAAAGCAGCTGAGTTAGGCACTCACAGAAGGAATCTTGCCGGCGTCAAACGAGGCCGTGCTCCGCGGTGCTTCCCATACACATATAGTTTCATCAAGAGAACCGGAGACAATGCGCGTGTTATCGGGGGAGAACGCCACCGACATGACTTGGCTAATATGTCCTATGAGTGGTTCGCCTATGAGAGCACCGGTCCGCGCTTCCCAGATGCGGATGGTGTTATCGCCCGAGCCAGAGACAATGAGAGAGCTATCTGGCGACCAGGCCACTGAGAAAACGATGCTCCTATGTCCCTGGAGCGGCTCTCCAATAGGAGCGCCGGTGCGTGCGTCCCACATGTAGACAGTGAAGTTCGAGCCAGAGACGATGCGCTGGCTGTCGGGAGAGAAAGCTACTGAGGAGGTGCTGGAACCACCTATCTTCTCGCCTATGGGAGAGCCGGTGCGTGCGTCCCACATTTGGATGTTCCAGCCCCCCGAGATGATGCGGGTGTTGTCGGGAGAGAACGCAACCGAGGAGATCCCGCCGGAAGGAACGACCAGCGGCTTACCTATCAAAGCGCCGGTGCGTACGTCCCAAATGCGAATGGTCCCATCATCCGAACCAGAGCCGATGCGCGTATTGTCGGGGGAGAACGTCACCGAATTGACCCATTGTGAATGTCCCCTGAGGGGCGCGCCTATGAGAGCGCCGGTACAGGCATCCCATAAGCAGATGGTGTGGTCCGTGGAGCCAGAAGCTATACGAGTGCTGTCGGGCGACAAAGCTACTGTCCCAAAAAGTGTGGTATGGCCCTGCAGAGGTCCTAGAACAAGTGCCCCGGTACGCAAATTCCAGACACGGAGACAGTCGCTCGATAGCGAGACAACGCGAGTGCTATCGTGTGATATTGCGATTGACGAGACGAGGCTTCCGGCATTCCATCGTATCAGAGGCTTTGCATCGCTTGCACTCATGCTGACGTGCCTGGGCTACCTTGGACGCCGATATAGTGAGACGTGGGCTATTGTGGGAGGTCGATGACGTAGCGAGTATATTAGGAGAAAGAATATAATTATTTAACTAGGATATTTGGACGAGGGAAGCCCGGCAGAACGAGGGCAGACTGTGGCGGGAAGCCAAACGCGTGGTCCTCGTGTTACCATTACAATTATGATGTCAACCCAATCTCAAATTAACAATTTGATTTGGAAAGTCTGTCCCCCAACGTCAGCTCGGAGCGGGACAAGGGGGCAGATTAAAAATTCGCGTCGCGCCGACCTTCCCGAGGACAGCGACCGACGCAAACAGATACGCAAGATATCTCATCTCGCCGTCTAGTACGATGACACACCTGTTACTCATACTGCGCTCATTCCGTGAATTTCTCTCAGTAAACCTAGCTAATGACTTACATGGGCTCCGCCAATGGATAGTCTCCGGAACGCCGTTGGTACGCCGGTTGTACTAGTATTGAGGTGTTGGAGATTGAGCAGCCCCCTGCCCCGCAACCCAGCGAAAGAATTGTGACACTTCTGCTTTTGGCCCGCCAACCGAGCTTGTACCGAATCAACCACGTTCAATTCCGCTGAATATTGTAGACAAGAGCTCCCCGCAATTGAGCATTACTACCTTCGCGACGTCTCCGTCTCCTCAGAGATCAACGCGACGCGATTTATTGGTGGGACCTCGGTCCCTTTCTAGCCGACATAGGGGAACAACGTCCATAAAATGAACGTGTTATTTGCGCTGTGTGGTTATACGTACTCATACACGATGAATTCTGCGGTAGTACATTTATACCACATATATACTAGAGAAATTGCTGAACGGACGAGATACTGCTATAACATCCACGGGATCTGGAAGCCTTCAAAGAATTTCGTTGTTTTCGTGGTTGACCAACAGGCTTTCGTTCCAGAGAGTTCAGAGATAATGCTCGAAGACAGCGACGTATCGTTGTGTATCGGGGAGGGAATACATTTCTAGGTTGACGGTTTGAAAGGATAGAACACCGCCCGATATGTAGAAAGCTCGCAGCAGGGTTACTTCACATGCTTCTTCGATCCCAATGACAGTAACGTAGTGCTCATCACGAAATTGGGGTATGTATGATTTAACAATATAATTCTCAAACAGTGCATATATCCAGCATATGTGCATGTAATCCACAACATGATGGCAAACACATATCGTGATATGATCATTGACTGTTACATTTCACAGGCCTGGCACTTTTTATCAGTGATAGTACCACTGATGATTTCCGCAATACTGTTATCAGACTGATGCCAAATATATGGCCATTGGCAGCAGTCCGACACTTATATCAGATCCCTTGGTTCCGAACAACGTCACGTCATGTCTAGGAGAGTTCTTGAAATGCAAATCATATTGTTGCTGGGTACGGGGTTTACAACAGCAGATGTGGGCCAGCGAGTACATCAAAAACTGGAGTGGGAGCAGACAAGTTACAGGTTGATAGAAGAGAAAAGGTCTATGTTACCATGTGGGTGTGGCTATATGAAACGGGAGCACGGGATGGGTGGTTGGGACGATTCCTGTGCTGGGTGCAAATGGGAACAGTGTGAGTAATTACGAGTGCTATCAAGAGCGGCGCTCACGAGTAGATCAATACACATTCCGGACACGTTTCCACCCCAGTTGTGTAAAAGGCTGCGCAAAAAAACGCGTTTAGCACGATGTTGACGCGTTTGTGCTGGGTTAGGACTTAGTGGAATGAGCATACCAAGGAATCAAGAGTTCTCGTTGACGTCTTGTATTACCTAGGGACAAGAAAAATGTAAGACTTTTTACTGAATCTAACGGAGAACGATTAGTCTCTCACCGTGTCGTACTTCCCGGTTATGGACATCAGTGTTGGTCTCGGTGCATGTTCCACGTGTCAAGTTCAGGCCATATCCTAGAGTACAACTTTGATGTTAGCAATTCATGGATTTTTATAGGCTGTTACAGGGGGATTTGTGTGATGGAAGATGGATGTCGAGGGTGGGACGAACCTGGACTTGAGCCCGCACGGATCTTATGTGGAGTTAAGCGCTGGCGCTTGGAGCCACAGGTTGTGCGGGCAAGTGAAGAAGGTCTGCCCTAAACAAGAGTAACAACAAACACCGCTTTCCTGACGGGGTCCTTGGTAGGCTGGACGTATATTCCGTCGCTCAATGCTGGAGAGGATACATAAACATGTGTTGTGAATTCAAACCTAATATTTGACCCTTTTTGCAATTTATCAGTGAGGTCTATAAATGTACTTGTTTGACTGACTGATGCCACCCTGATATTTACGAATCGGTCTGATGACAGCATACATTACTGGAATCAGCAATGTGCCTTTTCTGGCGCTGACACCTGCATATAATGACTTAATATGGGCTGTTAGGTCTGTTATATATTGTTACACGTATATTCTACCATCTGCATGCACCCAATTTCGTGATGCTTTCCTCCGTGCGCCCAGTCAACCTCACATCCAGGTCCGCAACTCTCACTGATTGAGCTGCATGTATGCGTTTGTCACCGGCCCTCCTAGCCTATGTTTTCTTATCTACTTCTTTGAATACACGGCGCAGACGATCAAGCACAGCTATAGTGGCGGCTGGGGTCATTAGAGCTCGTATATGCTAAGATAAGTCGCTCATATGACGCATTTCTATGCCATTCCTCGCCTCCGGGGCCCTAGCAACTTCAATGCCATATAAAACATTGTCTTTCTTCATCAATCTTGTTGCGGTTTGTGCTTGCATCGTCGGTGCTCACACTGCCTATCTTTCTTATAAATTAATTGCATTTTTAATTCTCGTGCCCCGCTTTGTACTAGTGGTAGCGGTCTGTCCCATTCCATCAAGCTCGAAGAATCAGGTGGAACGGGAGTACCGATTGAGTCAAACGGCCTAGTTACTAGCGTTAAATACAGTAGGTATGGAAGTATAAAAGTACATAGAATACACAGTACCAGAAGTATCTACGACTTTGTCTTGAGAGTGCTCAAGTCACAACCACGATATCCGAATGGCCCAAACCACTTTAAGATTTTACTGCCACATTCCATCGCCGTATAACACAATTGACAATTCGGTACAAACTCCTCTGGGTGTTTGTCAATGCAACGCCAAAATGTTTCAGCCGCCCGTTCCCTAGCTGCTTAGCGCAATGGGACAGTGCAATCAACAATTGCAAATAAATATTGGTGCTCGGCGCATTTCCTAAAACGATGAGAAGGCCGTTATGGTACATCATCACCTGGTAACTCACTATACTGCACGTATATACACCTTACGACCAGCTAGGGTGTTACTGAGGCGTTTGCTGACTTCACGCAATCCCACTTGCTGTCATCTCGCGTTTAAATCTAGGTAAGCACCCGTGTGTTCTTCGTCTCCCAGATAGCTTACTCGGATCAGCGATAACTAGCAACCACGTTACGAAATAATGCAGAGTCTTATATTCGAGGATTCCCACTCTTAAATTTCTCTTCTCTTCTCTTCTCTGCGCCCGAACTCCGCTCTACGCAAAATCGAAGCCATAAAAATACCATTTCACCAGCGATACCATTAGAATGCATGCGACACCTGACTGCTGCCCAG
Organism: Ceratobasidium sp. C01; assembly: GCA_025200755.1. Lineage (NCBI taxonomy): Eukaryota > Fungi > Basidiomycota > Agaricomycetes > Cantharellales > Ceratobasidiaceae > Ceratobasidium > Ceratobasidium sp. C01. Next base: position 689 of record JANWGL010005922.1, on the reverse strand, counting down.
TATACTGCTATTATGCCTCTAGATACTATAGTGGATTGTTGTAATATTCCACTACCCCAACGTCGTACCTCTGAACACTGCTACAAATAATCACATATTCCCTAACCAATAGATATCATTTTTTAGCCATCCGTATACCCTCGCAGGAAGATTGGGTTGGATCACTTTAACCTATGCTTGGATGGCGGACAAAGTGTGCAACATGTTCTAACACGAAGGTGTCCTGAAGACCTAGACGTGTTATACACCCTAGAATAGAGAAACGAAGCTGTATGCGAGCTTATCTCAGCGAGCAAAAGGAACTCTTTCGACTGAACTCGAAACAGCAACCAGGTCCCACCGGCGCAAGAGCCCAATCTTGGTATCCCTATTTCTGCACCGTGAGGGCTCCTACCCCTGTATTTCGCCAGAAACGATAGCTTCCAAAACTTCGCTAGAGACAAAGCTTTCAATATTCATTGATTGTATCAAGTCATACACAAATTCCAGCACCGTTCCCAATTTAAATTCAGCCCCTCTAGGTATGCCACCTCCTCGACCATAGGCTTTAGCCAATCCACCCCTTGTCTATAGCGATCCGAATAAGGGTAGCCAAATGCTAGCTTCTTGAGTGAATGCGCCTCGACGGCTACCTGAATAGTGTCATTATATAGTTGGCTGTTTAACAGGTACAACGACTGGAGCTTCGG
>JANWGL010005921.1:0-12041 GCA_025200755.1 Ceratobasidium sp. C01 | reverse complement strand
CCGAAGCTCCAGTCGTTGTATCTGTTAAACAGCCAACTATATAATGACACCATTCAGGTAGCCGTCGAGGCGCATTCACTCAAGAAGCTAGCATTTGGCTACCCTTATTCGGATCGCTATAGACAAGGGGTGGATTGGCTAAAGCCTATGGTCGAGGAGGTGGCATACCTAGAGGGGCTGGATTTAAATTGGGAACGGTGCTGGAATTTGTGTATGACTTGATACAATCAATGAATATTGAAAGCTTTGTCTCCAGCGAAGTTTCGGAAGCTATCGTTTCTGGCGAAATACAGGGGTAGGAGCCCTCACGGTGCAGAAATAGGGATACCAAGATTGGGCTCTTGCGCCGGTGGGACCTGGTTGCTGTTTCGAGTTCAGTCGAAAGAGTTCCTTTTGCTCGCCGAGATAAGCTCGCATACAGCTTCGTTTCTCTATTCTGGGGTGTATAACACGTCTAGGTCTTCAGAACACTTTCGTGTTGGAACATGCCGCACACTTTGTCCGCCATCCAAGCATAGGTTAAAGTGGCCCAACTCAATCTTCATGCGAGGGCATACGGGTGGCTAAAGAATGATATCTATTTGTTAAGGTATATGTGATTATTTGTAGCAGTGTTCAGAGGTACGACGTTGGGGTAGTGGAATATTGCAACAATCCACTATAGTATCTAGAGGCATAATAGCAGTATATTGGGCAGCAGTTAGGTGTCGCATGTATTCTAATGGTATCGCTGGTGAAACGGTATTTTTATGGCTTCGATTTTGCGTAGAGCGGAAGAGAAGGGGAATTTAAGAGTGGGGATCCTCGAATATAAGACTCTGTATTATTTAGTAGCATAGTTGTTAGTTATCGCTAATCCGGGTAAGCCATCTGAGAGACGAAGAACGCACGAGTGCTTACCTAGATTTAAGCGCGAGACGACAGCAAGTGAGATTGCGTGAAGTCAGCAAACGTCTCGGCAACACCCTATCTGGTCGTAAGGTGTATTTATGTGCAGTATAGTGATATAGTTGTGTGGGCGCTGAGTTACCAGGTGATGATGCACCATTCCGGCCTTCTCATCGCTTTAGGAAATGCGCTGAGCACTAATATTTAGTTGCAATTGTTGATTGCACTGTCCTTCTGCGCCACGCAACCAGGGGACGGGCGGCTGAAACATTTTGGCGTCGCATTGACAAACATCCAGAGGATTTTGTATCGAATTGTCACTTGTGTTATACGGCGATGGAACATGGTAGTAAAATCTTAAAGTGGTTTGGGCCATTCGGATATCGTTGTTGTGACTTGAGCACTCTCAAGGCAAAGTCGCAGATACTTCTGGTACTATGTATTCTATGAACTTTTGCACTTCTATACCTATTTAACGCTAGTAACTAGGCCGTTTGACTCGATCGGTACCCCCGTTCCACCTGATTCTTCGAGCTTGATGGAATGGGACAGACCGCTACCACTAGTACAGAGCGGGGCACGAGAATTAAAAATGCAATTAATTTATAAGAGAGTTAGGCAGTGTGAATATGGGCGACGCAAGCACAAACCGCAACAAGGTTGAAGAAGGAAGACAAGGGTTTATATGACATTGAAGTTGCTCGGGCCCCCGAGGCCAGGAATGGCATAGGTATGCGTCATATGAGCGACTTATCTTTACATATACGAGCTCTAGTGACTCCAGCTGCCATCATAGCTGGGCTCTCTCGCCTGCGTCGTATATTCAATAGAGCAGATAAGAAAACGAAGGTCAGGAGGGTCGGTGGCAAACGCATACATGCAACTCGATCAGCGAAATTTACGGACCTGGATGTGAAGTTGCTTGGGCGCACGGGGGAAAACACTACGTTATTGTGGTTGGGGTCAAAGAAGTACACGCAGTAACCCTACTGCGAGATTTCTACATATCGGGCGGTGTTCTATCCCTCCAAACCATCAACGTAGAGAAGTAAGTAGGTATTTCACCTCGATACACAACGACAGGTGCTGTATTCGAACATTATCTTTGAATCCTCTGGGACGAAAGCCTGTTGGTCAACCCCGAACACAACGAAGCTCTTTGAATGCTTTCGGACCCCGTGAATCATCGGTGTTATTACAGCAGTATATCTACGCCCGTTCAGTAATATTTCTAGTACATATGTGATAGGAATGTATTAATGCAGATTCTTCGTGTATGGGTATTACTGTATAACCACTCCGCGCAAAATATATGCTCATTTTATGGATGATGTGCCCCTGCGTCGGCAGGAAGGGGTAGGAGACCTATTAGTAAATCGCGTCGCGTCGATCTCTGAGGAGGTAGGGACAACGGGAAGGTCCCAGTGGTAAATTATGGGGAGTCCTCGTCTACAACGTTCAGCGGAGCTGGGTGTGGTCGATTCGGTGGCACAAGCTCGGTTGGCGGGCCAAAAGCCGAAATGTCACAATTCTTTCGCTGGATTGCGGGGCAGGGGGCTGCTCAATCGCCAACAACTCGATAATACTACAGCCGGCGTACCAACGACGTTCCGGAGACTATCCATTGACGGAGTCCATGTAAGTTATCAGCTAGGTTTACTGAGAGAAATTCACGGAAGGAGCGCAGTATGAGTAACAGGTGTGTCATCGTACTGGACAGCGAGACGAGAAAACTTGCGTCTCTGTTTGTGTTGGTCTCTATCCTCGGGAAGATTGGCCTGGCGCGAATTTTTAATCTACCCCCTGTCCCGCTTTGAGCTGAGGTTGGGGAACAGACTTTCCAAATCAAATTGTTACTGTAATTTGAGATTGCGGTTGACATCACAATTGTAATGGTAACACAAGGGCCACGCGTTTAGCTTCCCGCCACAGCCTTACCCTCGTTCTGCGGCGCTTCCCTCGTCCAAATATCCTGGTTAAATAATAGTATTCTTTCTCCTGGCCGCCTCGCTACGTCATCGACTTCCCACGATAGCCCACGTCTTACTATACCAGCGTCCAAGGTAGCCCAGGCACGTCAGCATGAGTGCAAGGGATCCAAAGCCTCTGATACGGTGGAATGCCGGAGGCCTCGTCTGGTCGATCGCAATCTCACATGATAGTACCCGTGTTGTCTCTCTATCAGGCGCCGGTCTCCGTATCTGGGATTTGCGCACCGGGACGCTTGCTCTAGGACCTTTGAGGGGTCATACCAGACTTTCTGGGTCAGTAGCTTTGTCGTCCGACAACACGCGTATAGCATCTGGCTCTAGAGACCACGCTATCTGCATGTGGGATGCCCGTACTGGCGCTCTCATAGGCGAGCCCCTCAGGGGACATTCAAACTGGGTCAATTCGGTGACGTTCTCCCCCGACAATACACGCATCGGCTCTGGTTCGGCTGATGGGACCATTCGCATTTGGGACGCACGCACCGGCGCTCCGATAGGCAAGCCGCTAGTCGTCCGTACTGGCGGGATCTCCTCGGTTGCGTTCTCTCCCGACAACACCTACATTATCTCGGGGGGCTTGAACATCCAAATGTGGGACGCACGCACCGGCTCTCCCATTGGCGAGGAGAGACTTAGTCTCGGCTTTTCCTCAGTGGCCTTCTCTCCCGACAACCAGCGCATCGTCTCTGGTTCGAGCGACAGCACTGTCCGTATGTGGGACGCACGTACCGGCGCTCCCGTTGGAGAGCCGCTCCAGGGACATAGGGGCCACGTTTTTTCGGTGGCTTGGTCGCCAGATAGCTCTCTCATCGTCTCTGGCTCGGGCGATAACACCATCCGCATCTGGGAAGCACGCACCGGTACCCTCATAGGCGAGCCACTCATCGGACATATTGACCAAGTCACGTCGGTGGCGTTCTCCCCCGATAACACGCGCATCGTCTCCGGTTCTCACGACGAAACTATATGTGTATGGGAAGCGCCGAAGAGCACGGCCTTGTTTGACGCGGTGACGAGTCCTTCTGTGAGTGCCTAACCTGACTGCATTCCACGCCGATGATTAACAACCCCAATCTGGAAGAATCTGCCCTTACTCAATTTAGTTATCGACACAAACGTAAGCCCCTCGATTACATACGTGGTCTGTTGGGGCTCGCTGACGAAAATTCAAATAGAGTACACTCCCGCCTGACGTCGTCACAGGCGAAGAGGTAAGCATAGCATTCGGCAGATTTCTGTATTTGCATTGGTTCATTCTTACCCGGTAGAGTCAGCCCTCGCTCAATATCGTGACCAAGGTAATTATCTCGGTCGCAAAAACAACTGTACATTGATCGTGCGTTCTTAATTACGCGAATGCAGCAGGATGAGCCTTCGTTTGACACGGTGACTAGTCAAATGGTAAGCATCTAGCTAATGCACCCCGTCTCTGACCAATCACCATACTCACCATGGCTCGGTAGTCCGTTCAAGATATATTTAAATATCTTGTCAAGCACGGATGCCCCGATCTTACGTCTTCGATCGAAGCCGAGCGGAGCTCTACAGTGATTGCTTCGAAGGGATTCGGCGATGTGCGGCGCATGGTGATGGTAAATGGCACCACTGTCGCGCTCAAGACTCTTCGGTGGCACACTCTGACCCAGAAAGGCGATACAGCAGTACAGGTGAGCTCTCTCTTCTCGTGCGCATGCGTCTATACTTACAGGAATAACAATTGTCTTATAGCGTGCTGCTTGGGAGGTGTACATATGGTCGAGGCTCCGTCATATGAACGTTCAAAAACTGCTGGGTGTGATCGTCTTCCAGGGTGGACTCGGTATAATATCCCGGTGGAGAGAATTCGGAAACCTCCTCGACTATCTCGAAGCTTATCCCGACGTTATGCGCTTCCCATTGGTACGTATAGCATAGCCATTCGTTTCTATTTTCTAACAGCATTCCTTCAGTGTATCCAGCTTGCTTCGGGCGTATCGTATCTTCACAGTATCGGAATGGTTAGAAGGTCCTGTTTTGTTGTCTTTTCGTACCTGACGCTGACGAGCATAATATAGGTTCATGGCAACCTCCAAGCGGTAAGTCTGCTAGTCCGCGGCCAGCTGTACCACAATACCTAATCATTCTGACGACCCCTATCCAGTCCAATGTCCTAGTATCAGAAGACGGCATACTAAAAATCAATGACTTCGACTACGCCATGCTGCCCAATACTTGGCTTCAATCCTCTTTAACAACGAGGTCTGGTGGAGGGGCACTGCGGTGGATGGTAGGTACTTAATCAGTCGATCAGCCACGTTCTGACGACTGCTTGTCAGGCACCTGAACTCTTCCAGCCAGAGGATGATGACGAAGAGGACACCACTCGAGCTCCGCCTACCAGGAACAAGCAGACCGACATGTATGCGCTTGGAATGGTACGTCTCTCATATGTGTTCATGAACAACCCAGTGCTAAAGGCCTTCATACCAGACAATGCTAGTATGTTGCTGCGTTGCATTGGTGATCTCAACTTCTAACCCCATGCAGGAAATCCTGACGGGCAAAGCCCCATATGCCGAGTACCGAAATGATATTGGTGTGTACCGTGCAATTCACCTGCAAATGCCCCCGAAGCGGCCGAGGGAAATTCAAGTATCTAAAGAGGTGGTAGAGCCACTGTGGGCGTTGCTTCTGACTTGCTGGGACCATGACCCCTCTGCTCGACCGGATGCGGCGTCGGCGTTGGCAACGGTGAGTCGTCTGACTTGATCGAACGATTCAAAACTGAGAAACTGCTTATTATCTTCATCTTAGCTGAAAGATCTCGCAGACTGAATAAATTCCTACCTGCAAGTCCCTGGCAAGCTATAATCCAAAGCTTTGTTACGCGCGCTATGGAAACCATTATGTATATACAAAAACGGAACGAAGTGAAACATACCAGAAAGATATGGGAGGTGCCAGAAGAGGATCGAATCAGTGAACGCAGCGTATTTGTAGTGCATATATGCGTATAGATCGGCCGCTTTTACGGTATGGGTTGGGGGGGGGGGGACTATTCGCCCTTGCTTCCTTATCTTTTTCACGCTACTTCCTCTATGTCTTCACTCCCGCTTTTCTATACGATATATAGTTTTTTCCGCACTATAATGCATTGTGTGTCTCTATATACGCATGTGAACACCGTATATATCAATTTATGTCATCTCTGCCCCTATCCGGTCTTTTTACATTCCGATTGTGTTTCAATTTTATGACATGTGCTCTAGAGTCCATGGAGACGCTATACTTGGGCACTTGTTCAAGCCAAAGTTCTTCCCTATAGCTTTCATTAGGAATGAGTTTGTATGCAGGGAAATATCGTCGAGTTCGTCCGTACGAACAAATTAGAGTGCGACTTTGAGAAATTAGGATTTGCTCCAGCCCGCCCCGTGAAAAGTGGCTACCGGTGAGCTTGGGTTGAATCGGCGTAGGAGATTGAATCAGGTCAGGTTAACCTGGAATAAGTAGATTACCTCCTCTGCGTAAAGAATCGACACATGGATGCGAATCTCAGGATGACATCACTAACAGGCGAACCCAAAAAACAGTTATGTTGAAGCACCAGTATTCCGCTTCGGAACGATACCCCTGAATTTCGGCGGGATTTCTAAACTTATATCCCAGTTCCAAAATCCGAGGGATTCCCTTTCTACAGAGATTGCGTCACACTTCGATGGTCCGTGCGTTAGCACCTAACTTGACCATCCAAACCTTACCCCTTACTCGAACCGCCACTGACAGTTCATCGATCCCCGACAATTTTTCTTCCTTGTTTCTCGGGCCTTCGTTATGCGAGGCGGATCCCCCACGCCGGACCTATTTGAGTTGTGGGATGATGCCCGAAAAAAACTCGACGATGCCGTTCGAATCTACCTCGGTGCCTCTACCGCTCTTGCCGCATCCATTGCCCAATCTTCCAGCCCTTTTCCTGACCAAAACCCATTCGAGGTCGTTGTTAATGCTATCCGATCTGAGAATCAGAATTCTCAACGGAGATACGACGCTCTCGATAACGCCAAATCCTCGCTACACAGAATACAAAACAAATCACCCGTACACGTCCCTTTCAACAAGCTGCCTTGCGAGATCATTACTAGAGTCTTTTACTTGGCTGCTGGCCGAGGTTGTGCTTGCGATTCCATTCCGGCGACTCTGACTGAGGTTCCCGGACAGCGTTATGGCCCCAAGGCACTTCTCACATTGACACATGTCTGCGCATACTGGCGCCACGTCGCAGCGAACGCCCCCTCTCTCTGGTCTCATGTGACTTTCAATCGAGACCGTAGCGATAAATTGAACGACGAGTCATACTATACTCGATTATGGCTTCGGCGCTCCCAGAACGTGCCGTTGTACGTCCACTTGACCGGGTCATGGGAAATCCAGGCAGACCAGCAGACCGTAGTATTGGTAGCGGACCACTTGCTCCCTTTGCTGGGGAGAATCACCGGATTACGCATTGAGTCTGGCTGGACTGATCTGATGGCTGGCTGGCTGCTTTCGCACTTGGTGACCCGAGGCAACTCTGGCTCAGTACGAGACTTGATTCGCCCGAGAAGATCCCGCCCTCGGGGTGACGCGCATATGTTGCCGGAGTCGCATAGTCTCTCTCAGCCTTTTCAATCACCATTCCCGTCCCTCCGTGCACTTAACTCGTCCTTCACGTCCTTTTCTTGGGAGAGCGGGATATACACACACCTAGCCGAATTGGAACTCTACCGCCCCAATGGAGGTTGCCCCCCTACAATGCAGCAACTGCTGAGTGCACTTTCTGCTTGTCCGGAGCTACGAGTACTCAGCTTGGGATATCTCCTATTAGGGAAGTCAAAGGATTCTCAACTCGCGCCTGTTACTTTGAGAGCACTCGAATTACTTGACCTGTCGTACGTGTCACATGAGCTGGTCCAACTTTTATTGCCTTGGCTATCTTGCGGGCAAGGCGAGCTCACTGTTGGAGTCCTATGTTACCCGGAATCCGTCAGCGACGGGATCAATGCTGTCACCTCGTTTTTCAGGCGCACAACAGTCACCAGATTATATCTTTCTCATTTACACTCCTTTTGCGTTTCCGCATACCTTTCTTCTCTTCCCGATCTTCGCGTTCTCATCCTTAATTTCGACTCGCCTCGAGGTGATCATAACCTGGAAGCGATCATGTACCCTGCCGATCCATGTGTCCCCCAGCGTTCAGCTCGGTGTCCCAAGCTTGAGTCATTATACCTGATACTTGGTGGACTACATAGTAGTACCGTTCTGACCACCGTCGAGGCACATTCGCTCAAGAAGCTAACATTCTGCCGTTGCTTTATCGATCCCAGCGAAGACGACTGGATGCACAAGCTGAAACCTATGGTCAAGGATGTGAGATGTGTGAGGAAGGAGGATCGGGACTTGTACCAGAATTGGAGCTTCTGTATGAATTGATTAATAGAATCATTCGTCATTGAACGCGTAGTCTCAACGGAGTGTCGGAAGTCATCATAACAAACGAAGGACGACTGGGTACGGAACATAGAGATATGAGATAGGGGTTGCCGAGACTGGGCTCGTGTGTCTGTGGTATACAATGGTGAGACTTAACACTGTGGGTATGGTAGACGTTGAGCACATCACTGAGGCGGCAAAGCGGTATCCGGCTGTGCTTTTTAATGGCGACCTCTGAAGCTTCAGCGATTCCGGTTGGCCCGCATATAATCTACGACCTCCACTTAATAAAATATACCACGAGCTATTAGCCGGTCAAGAGCATGCAAGTGGTCCCTGACGAGCGTTGGATTTTCTCGACTCCGGGTTCGATTGGGTTTTAAAGGGGGAAGAGAACCCATTCGAGCAGTGGTTTGTACAATGAAAGTGATGCACTCAACACTGATCTATCGTAAGTCCCGTAGAGCAATACCAAACAACAACGGGCCCAGTGGCGGGTTCATAGATATTTTACCTGGTGCCTCGTACCTCCGTTATTCAGAATGAATGCGTGTCCGTTGGCTGAGGTGGGCCGAGTGGATAGTGGTGAATCAAAATGTGCTTCTGATTATATGCTACGCTTTGATGGTCCGTGCGTTGGCGCTTAAGTCGATTAGTACTATTCTGTCTCTTCCCACAATCCTGGCCAGTTCTTCATCGACTCTCAACAACAATACTTTTTTAGTTCTTCAGCCTCCGTTATGCTAGCTGAATGCTCCACACAAAATCCCCTTGAGCTTTGGGATATTGCTCGGAAGAAGCTCGACGACGCTATTCAATTCTACCTCGAGGCCTCTACGGCACTCGCAGCAGCCATTGTCCAACCTTCTGGCCCTTTTCTAGATCAGAGCTCGCTCGAGGCTGTCATTACAGCTATCCAATCCGAAATTCAAGCTTCTGAATGGAGACACGAGACCTTGAACATTGCCAAATCTTGGCTGGACAGAGTACACAACAGGTCGGCTATGCATATCCCTTTCAACAAGCTCCCTATAGATATTATCACCGGAGTGTTCCACTTGGTTGCCGGCAAAGGCTGCATCTGCGACTCTACTCCAGTGTCTCTATCTGCGGCACCAATGCAGCGATATGGTCCTAGGGCGCTTCTAAATTTGACTCATGTTTGTGCGTACTGGCGAGATATCGCGATCAAATCTCCCTCCTTGTGGTCCCATGTGACTTTTGATATAAATCGCGGCGACGACTTTAGCGACACGCTAAACTGTCCCCAAACATGGCTTCGACGTTCTCAAAACGTGCCTGTGTACATTCATATTACCGGACCGCGGAATCTCCAAGCGGAACGACAGAATGTGGCATTGATAGCAAGCCGTTTACTGCCTTTTTTAGGAAGAATCACTGGGCTTCGTATTGAGTCTGGCTGGACTCATGCGATGACCTGTGGCTTTCTTTCTCGCCTACTGGCCCAAGGTGGTGCGGACTCACTGCAAGAGTTTATTCACCCAAGTGCAGCCCTGCCTTTAAATGGGGAGTCTTTCTGGCTGGCGCCGCCGCACCAGCTCCCCCAAACCGTCCAATCGCCTTTGCCATCCCTTCGAGTCGTCAAAGTAGGCTTCTCGTGCTTCTCCTGGGATAGCGGGATATACAAGAACCTAGCTGAACTGCGACTCTCGTACCTCAAAGGGGCTTGCTCTCCCACGATACAGCAGCTACTAAATGTTCTCTCAGCCTGTCCCGAGTTACGAGTACTCTGCATCTCCGGCATCGATTTACGAGAGCTAAATGATTCTCAACCCACGCCCGTGAATTTAGGAGCACTCGAATTACTAGATCTGTCGCTCGCGTCCCCAGAGACAATCCGACTTCTCTTGCCTTGGCTCTCCTGCGGTCAAAACGAGCTCAGCCTCGGAGTCGCATGTTTCAACAGAGACTACAGCTCCGAGATTGGAGCTATAACATCGTTTCTCCGACGCACTAGAATAACCAGGTTATATCTCTCCCGACTGGTCCCTCTTTGTGTTTCCGCGTACCTTGACTCTCTCCCCGACCTTCGCGTTCTTATCCTCGATTTCGCCCCGCGACGAGGTGATGAAAACCTAGAAGCGATCACATACCTTGCTGAACCAACCGCCAGCCGACGTTTAGCTCGATGTCCCAAGCTTCTGTCACTATATCTGCTTTCTGCTAGACTAGCTGATTTCGTAGTTCAAGATGCTGTCGAGGCGCATTCGCTCAAAAAGCTTACATTCGGTCGTTGTTCCTTTGATTCCCTTGCGGAGCTATTGGTTTGGTTGAAACGTATGGTCGGGGATGTGGCACTCGTATATGATCTGAATGCAAACTTGGTTCAGGACTGGAATTTGTATATGACTTAATTGCTACGATTTTCTTGTTTCATGTATTTAGTGTTTGGGGCCGGTAATTCTAAAATGTTAAAATCTGCCCCATGTTCAGTCGCGTAATCAAAACACAAATCGAGGGCACAGAGCGCTGCGGCAAAAAATAATAATAATCAAAGATCTGCTGAAATGAATAGGCTTCAGTCTCCCGCATTTTACCTAAATTCTTTCGTCGTACACTGCCCTCAAAAATGTGTCCTAATTGAGAGTGCTCTCATACGCATACGTTCAGAATTGTGCTAATGGCGGTTCATACGAATTTTGATACTTTTTTTTAGTCTAGTAAACGTAGGCTGTGTGAAAAATGGCAAACTGCAGTAATGATAAATTGACAGCGTGATGCAGATGATACAGTCTATTCTCGTGAACTATTAAGCAAGGGTAAAAAGTAACGTCGGAACGTCGTACGCAGCGAATCAAAGCTTAGATACATGCAGAGGGAACCCTAAGTCCGAAGCAAATGACCCATCAGAACATCTGACAGACAGCGAACACAACAGCACGTCGAAAAGATAACAAAGATTAGGCGAGGTTGAACGGTCAAGAGTCCTACGTCACCGTCGACTTCGTTGCGAGCGGGCAATGCTGGTGGCAATCGGCGACGGAATCGGCGGTGGCGAGTCTCCTCGAGGTGGAGGAATAGGCGGCGGCGGAGGGGGCTGCATGTAGAATGCCTGGATGGGCGGGAGCCCGTACGCCGGGGCGCCCCAACCCCAAGCCGGCTGGGTCGGTTCGGGGTAGTATTGGTAGGGATAGGTTGCATAATCTTGAGGCGCGCCATACGGAGCTTGTGGTGATGGTCCGTAGGGTGCACGAGGCGAAGGCCCGTACGCTGTTTGTGGAGAAGGCCCGTAGGCGCCCGGCTGTCCATAGCCGTAAGGAGGAGCGTATTCTCGAGGAGAGATCCCATAATCGTCATGAGAGTAGTAACCGTAATCGTCGTGCTGAGGCGGACCATGCTCACCAGACGACGGCCCAAAATTGCCAGGGGACTCCCCATATTGACCAGGAGAGAGCTTGTATTTTCCCGGAGACGGCCCATACTGATTGAGAGACGGTCCATATTTTCCGGGAGACGGACCGTGTTTGGTCGGTGGTGCGCCATACATCCCTGGCAAAGGTCCATACTTCCCGGGTGAAGGGCCATCTCCCTCATCGGAAACCTGCGCTGCCTCGTAATGTTTCGAGAAGGGCTGCTGCTGCTGGGGCGAGTATCCTCCTGGTAGTGGTCCCAGCTTCGGTGTAGGCATAGCCATCCCCTTCGGCGTGGACATCGGCGCTCCCTTAGGGGTGGCCAGAGGCGCCACCATCGGCGTAG
>JANWGL010005916.1:0-11144 GCA_025200755.1 Ceratobasidium sp. C01 | reverse complement strand
TCTCTGACTGAAGTGACTCATCAGTTCGCCTCTGAAGATAGCGAACCTTTTGATGGATGCTGGTACGGCACTGCACTTCAACGAGGTCACTGATAGAGTGCCTCAGCGTACCTGGCCAACTTCCAGTTCTTCCAGGGCGAGAGCGATGGGAAGGAGATTTTCACGGACAAACGCTATTAGTGGGTCGAAGAAGAAGAGTTCGAGTCTGAAGAAAATACGGAAGTGTGCGTTCCGCAAGAGTTGCTGTCGTTGGCTCGGGGTTGAATGTTTCTGTGTAAGGGATATCCGTTCTAATAGATTTGTCTATCTGGAACGCGTGAATGGCCTCATTGTATCAGAAGTGATGCCTTTTAGGAATGTATTGTAGATGGGTGAAACATATTGTGATGAGTGTATGCGAATAAGTGAGTCAGCGCAAACATCAGCAAAACACCTGCCTGTCAGTTAAGGCTCAACTGACAGGCAGGTGTTTTGCTGATGAACCTGGGGTGCAGTTGAACTAGGGTTGCTAATTTAATTCAATTCGGTAGGCGCTTGACCGCTTCAGGGTAGACCCTGGCGTTAGTATGACGTATGGTGGCAGATTGTGCCTCATACAAAGCGCCAGAGGCGGAGTGTTTTTTCCTTTACACCTCCACCACCGCTTCAACATGCCCCCCAAACGTTCAAACCCGTCGACGTCTGCCGAGGATGGTCCCCCAGCTAAGAAGGCTGCTACCAAGAAGACCGCTACTGCGAAAGCTGCAACTAAGAAAGCTGTAACCAAGAAGGCTGCTACTTCGAAGACGGGGCCGAAACTCAAGGAGTCTATTACGCCAAATTGGGAGGCGGTAGGCGACCATCCATCTTAACTACGAATGCTAGCTCATGGTTTATTTTACAGCACCCGGAGTGGTCTCAAGAGAAACCTACAGGCAAATGGTTCAAGAAATGTGTTGAACGCTGGTGGTAAGGTTGAAATCGAGCTCCAGACGCAGTGAGACTGAATTTTCGGTCTCCACGCTAGCCTTCTGCCGCCGTATGATACTGGGATTAAAGATGGGAAATGGAAAACGTATTATTCGTGAGTAGCTTATGTTTGATAAAAAGCTTTTCTCATTGCGTGTCTAGGGAACGATCGGCCCTCGACCAAGTTAACACAACCGGAACTGACGAGTCCGAGGCCATCGTATCCGAAGAGCTCGGCAAAGACACATGGTGGATTCTTCGTGAAGCTGCGGGCAAAGTAGCCGCGACTATCCTAGGAAGCTCTTTGGAGGACTCGGAACACAAGAAGCGCATTGCCCATACTCTGATGGGGTCGCTCTACTTCACAGCCCTGGAAGGTATCGACGAGGGGTGAGTTGGCTTAGTTCTAGCTTCCGTTCTTGTGAGATGCTGATCATTTATTTAGCTCCGGCTCACCTCGCGAAGTCAGCGCCAAGACTCGGCTATATTCCCCTTTCGGAGTTGGGACGTCCATTGATTTGTATTATCTTTATCACTATCGAATGCGTTATGGAGAACGGTTCTCGTCGCTTTGTAAGGTGTCCTTCTATGTTGTTGGCACTAGGATACTTACGCGGAGTTACTCCAGATGTCAAGGCAAGGAGCATCAGCGAGTGCGACGCCAAGAGCCCGCGTACGTGTACTGCGGTTACGTTTACTTCGGGCTACGTTGAGAAGGCTGCTTCGGGTGCTGTCACGGTCTTCGACGGGGTATGCTCGTTCATACGTGTTTCGTTTTGGGCAGTATATTAATTCGCTCTTTAGGATGGGGGGAAATACAGAGGCACTACGGTTGCGAAAATCGAGACGTTCGAGAAGCCACTATTCGGATGTGAAGGCTGGCTGTACGTATACGCTCCCTCGAAAATTCACCTTACTAATTACTATTATATTGTTTCGTTAGTTCGCCTCTGAAGCTTACGAATTTATTGTTGGCAGCGGGTACGGTACTGCTATACTATGAAGACGATCGTGACGCTGCCGGTTCGGCAACAAAGAAGTTCCAACTCTTTCAAGGCGAGAGCGACGGGAAGCGTGAACTCACCGCGGAACTAGCCCAGCTCGCCGAGCTTGAGAAAGCTGAGCCCACTGCCGACAAGGAAGAGAGCTCGGACGAGGAGGAGAGCGGAGTTTGTATTCCACAGCGGTTGTTGCTGTTGGCTCGCCAGGAGGGAACGTCTGACGAATAAACGATTCGATAATGGTAGGTTTTTGTACTTTTACTGTCGTGAGATCCAAAGTTCCTGTATAAAACTTGTTATCGTAGCTTATTTCTAAGTTCAATGCTGTATATTGGTTCTTGGTCCATAATCATTTTAGTACATACGTTTAACACATGATTCAGCCCTATACTATGGGTCCGTATGTGCGCCCAACAGTGCATGGGTCTACTGGGTTGGGAAACGCGATTGTATTAACACATGCCACTATTGGCGCGCAGCGTAATTAAAGATTGCGTCTCATTTACAGCAAATCTCAAAACGATAGGAAAATCTTTCATTCGGATTCAATCAGTGATCCCTCTGGGATCGAGGTTGCGCCCGCTTCATCTGGTATCCGTTGGTCAGGTGATTGCTAGGACTCATGGCACCCAGTTATATCATAAATGTAGCAATCAATTTACATCTCTATGCGCCACATAGGACGGCCGCAATGGATAGCCCGCGGAGCTCTGTCTGTTAAATGCTCCGCGCCTACTGTGGCCATGCCGGCTACCTTGCTACCTCGACAACCATTGCGATTCACCCACACCCGTATACCTGCTCGTGCATCCCATCTCTTCGAAGACGATTTTATGACCCTGCCAGCTCGGATTTGTCCTATCTCAACCCGCAATTCCTACTTAAGCTAGGAGCACTGGCCGCTTTAACGCCACTTCCGCGGCAAGGTTGTTTCTTGATCTTGTCAACGGCTGTCTTAGTTCATGAGCCATGCCTGTATAGTATTCTCACATCGTGTATTTGTATTTATAGTTTACTTAACTATATCTATGTCTATTCTATAATGTGTCATAGACTCTATTGTGTTTGAATGACATGATTCCCCGCCTATATGCGCTTGACTTGTGCACTGGTTGGGCCTGATCACGGCAAGTGTCCACGTGGGCACTACAACCTTTTCAGTCGATTAGCTACAATATTTACCATGTAACGGACAGTCTAGCGGGTGCGGTACTAGTGGGGATCCCGGAGCCGCCAGCAGTAGCTCAAGGTGTGGGTCGTGCCTCCTAACCTGCAAACACAAGAATCGCAGGGCTGAGCATGATACTTGACTAGCTAAAGCATAGCAGCATATACCTACCCGTGGTAAAGGTTGGCACGGGATAAGTCAAATAAAAAGTCCATGCCGTGCGACCTTCTTACAATATCGTTGTCGTTCTCGTATCAGATGCGAGGACATGGTATGTGTCACGTGAGCTCCCCAGTCGGCTTCTCCGATTTGAGGAGCTACAGTATGATCTGTTTTATATGCAGTGCATAGATAGGTACCCCTACACTGACATATAATGACTAGCTGGGCCGTCTTTCTCGTCTACAAGGCTAGGTCATGTGATTGACCATATTTATCGTTTGGTGAACTTATACTCCGGGGTCTCCGAGGGGCCGACATCTGGCCCACGCAACTGACCGGCTTCCCATCTGGTTCCGAGTGCTGAAAAGTTCCTATCGTTTTGAGTTCAGCTGTAGTTATAGGACGAAAAAGGAAGTGGGGTGTGGCGTTCGAGTGAGACTTTTCGTTTTCGAACCGGCAGGATTATGTTAGTGATGGTTGGGTTCAGGTATGTGACCGAATCGATACTGCGCATTGCGCACCGAATCAAAGCTCTATTTTATAGCGGGGAACGCAAATGACGGCTGGCGTCATGAAACTACCGACAAATGGACAGGTATTGCTCTTTGATACATTTGCTTATCACCTTTCGGTGTTCTCGAAATACATTCTTTGTATGGTGTAGTTCGGTAAGTAACTGATCCGCTATTGGTTTGGGTCATCGCCTATTCATCGGGCATGTCTGCTTGTCCAGCAGGCGCATATAATTCAGCAATAAACTTATAGTACCAGACACTAGCGCCTCCATCTGCTGCTCCCAGGCGGAATCGGAGTAGATGGTCCTTCTGAGCTAAGGCACACGGTCGGCAAGAAGTGCGAGTCCGTCCAACCGTTTGCGTATGGCGATAACGCAGGCGAGGTGAACTAAGTAGGCTTCTTGGTTTGCGGTCGATGTTATCGGATCAGTTATTTTTAGACCTATCTCTGAAAGAGTCATACGAACAATTAGGGAGTAAAATGGATAGCGGTAACCCGGGTAAGCCCGGGCTTTTACCCGCGGCGTCAGCACGGGCCGGATGACGGGACACCCGGGTTTGATTTCAAATACTTCCCGCGGGTGTCTTTCCCGCGGGTCCGATCCGCAGGTCGACCCGGGCTGTCCGCCTTGCGATACATGGTTAGCTAATCAGGTGTCGCTCAGTGTTTAAACAAGCTCAACTTTGAGTACCGGGCCCGGAATAAATATATAAAAATGATACAATGTCAATTGAGATACGTACATACTCCATGCCGACAATCGTGCACTTCCCCTGCCGATTCAAGTACTAGGTGAATTACACAATAAAAACGCATGACTTGTGAGGTCTGTGAACACATCGAAGCAAATCCTCGTGAAACGCACCCTCCGGAGGAACTCAGAATGATGCCTGAAGCCAAGTATGGGGGAGTAAATGTCAGTGGCCTTTTTTCCATAATGTCGACTGCGAGAAACAACACGAATTTCTACAGTTCCATGGCGAGGCAGCGGGTTAGTTTACAAGACCCAGTAGACTGCTAGCCTAATAGAGAGCTAGCTTCTCCGGCTTCAGGAGTCCGTATACTATGAACTGAGAGGAACCTCTAGTGATTCGTCTCTGGGTCCCTGTCCTAGGTTTCCCTGTCGCTGTTAACCGTTGGATCAAGGTTGAGGATGATATATGCTTGCTAGCATGTCTTGTTTATGCATCCTACTTTGTTCATACGGCTCGTTTGGCCTAGAGTGTATTTCTTAGGCGATTTATGGTGTAATTACTAATCAAGGACGGGTGTACCCGCGCACCGCGTACCCGGGTCTCACCCGGGTTTCCGACCGCGGGTACTGAGGCTGTGCAATCCGGGCTGTCATCCGTCCCGTCTTCTGACCTGCGGTAACATCCGCGCGGCTATCCGGATGACCCATTTTACTCCCTACGAACAATCATGAGTGGGTAGAAGATACCGTGTGAGGGGCTCTGGCCAGCGCCAACCCACCTGTGAAAGAGACATTACCCGGTGGCGAATCGGGGTTCATAATAATCTGGCGCGCGAATCATGGCTTCGTGAAGTTTGAATTGGCTCGGTAATTTCCGGTCTGCCCCGCGGCTACAATACAAGTATGGGCGACGCCGTTGCGCTCAACAACTATTCAGGTCAATGCTACGCCCCCAATTATGTACTATATATAGTATTAAGAAATGAACGGACGGTAACTCCGGGTTGTACGTTCTGTGTAGAAACTGAAAAGACCAGTGTAACAGATAGGAAGAATTTGAGATATAATATCTAGGCGATTGCATACCTGAGGTAAGTGACGACATATTCGTCCCGGGAGAATTAAAAACTGTGCGCATCATGACGGATGATTATATGCATCAAGATGCATTACACACCACGATCAGCGCCAACGCATCCCGGATTTGTCCTCTTTGCCATCAAGCCACCCGGGACCGGAATCGGGGCCGACCTTATGGTGAGCTTGGTCCGAGCATGATAAACCCCGGGTCGCCTTGTGGGGATCCGTGCAAACTTCCTAACATCCCCCGTTGGCACTACGATGGCTGGCCCTACATCTTCACCTCGTTCCCTTCCTCCCAGGAGCCAAACACCCATTCGCATTGAGTTCCCGACGAGGCGATCGGATTCGGGGCCCATGTTCAATTGGTACAGCCAAGCGGATACCCTAAAGCAGATCACAGCATTCCAGATTCTCGTGGACGAGTCGGGGCGCGTTCCTCACAGGTTTATCATCGCACGGATGTCCAATGAAGATGGTAATCAGCAGTCACTCTACCGATTTGAACGGCGATCAGATGACGGCCAGGCGACGAGTGGGTGGGCGGCCGTCCTCAACAGGGACTCTTGGATCGCCACTGACGAATATACCACCAATGTCGACCCATCCTCCTACCAAAGCTCGTATTGCGAAGTTGACATTGCTTTAGAGCGCCCTGTCGACTTGATGGCAATCATCAAAGCTTGCTATTTAATTTCCCAGGACGGCAAGGCGCGGTATTATAGTCCTCGACGTTACAACTCTTTCTTCTTCTCTTGGACGATTTTGATGGTCGTGGCTCGGTACCACCCAGCCCAAGACCTGCCTACGCCTGACGACCTCTTCCGCCGCTACGAGAGGCATATCCCTAGAATAGCCGACCTTTCAGTGAACGAGTTTACCCGCTTCTACTCGGAATATATGGTCGAAGCTATGGCGGTTTTGCGAGAGCAAGGTGGTCCAGCGATAGTGGCGGGGCTCAACACATATTACCGGACACTTTGGGCGCTCCCAACCGGGCTCATCAAACTGAACGTATCCTTATTTTTCCACCCACGGATTCTTCGGCGCATGCAACCTCAGCTAAAGCAGTCTCTGGAGAGTGAGATGCTGAAAACAGCAGAAATCGTGTCCACTGCTCTACTTTCGAATCACCTCACAACCGAGATCGTCAACTCTAACTTACGGCCGGAGGAACTTGAAGCCGCTATTCGACCAGCCGTCGAGGTAGAAGTGTACAGGTTGCTTTGGAAAAACAGTCTCGAAGGTTTCTCCGGAGTTATGGAAATGGGGACTTCGGGTGGGACGCAGGGCATTGAGCGCCTTAAGTTCTGCATCTTTGGCAAGGGCATAGGGCAGTTCCTGGCCGCGTGGGACGTCGCATTGCCAGCAGGCATGAGGGCCGGTCGTGATGCCGTGCGCGACCACCCCTCTGGCATCGAAGCGATGGATAATAACATGATATTTGACACCGCTTGGCTTGCGGCTCGCGATCCTGTGAAGACCGCGGTGCGCGGTATGGTTAACCGTACGAGGTGGCAAATAAAGAACAAGGAGGGCCACGATGCGCAGTGGGAGGCTCTGTGGAGTATATGGGATTCTTTTTGGAGCACGGTGCATCCCCAGGCTCGACAAAAGGCAACATTCGCCATGGAGCGAGTTGCCCGAGTTATCGTCCGCACTGCGGTGGGCATAATAATCGAGTCGATTCGTGAGTCGGATTCGATCACCTTTCAAACCCGTGTGTTGGAACTCGTGAGTGTTTGTCGCGTCTATGTTTGAAATATCTATATCTGATCGCCATTATTTAATCAAGGAGAGGGGACCGCAGCAACAATTTTCAGAGAAGACGATGTCGGTTCCCGAGCTCAAAGAGCATATGTACGCGCTTATGAGGAACACATATTCCTCGAGAAATATCGAGCGTGTCAAGAATACTATGGGCGATATCTGGGTGGCAGTTCAGGCTTGAGTAAATTTTGATATGTTCCCTTTCCCTTGTATTCTCCCGGGGCCAGCTTCAAGCTAAAATGACGCCCCTTAAAAACATGGATACCTAAAGAATATTGAGATGGGTATATGCGAGTAAATTAACTATGATAAACCTGGTGTGTAGTTAAATCGAGGTCTCTAATTTGGTTTAATTTGAGAGGCGCTTGACCACTTTAGGGTAGACTCCGGCGGCAAGATGACGCATGGAGGCTGACTGTCTCATAGAGAACAATATGCCATGCGTAGGCGAGCTCCAGGATCTAGCGAAAAAAAGCAGTTACACTATTGGGGGTATGTCATGGCCTGGCTAGTAGATTAGGTGCTGACAATAGGAATAGGGCGACGACAGTCCCGCCAACGAGGGCGAAGCACTTGTGAAGTGACTCGAGTCCGCGATGAAGTGGGCCGTCAAGATGGACCATGTTCCGGAATACATCAGGTGCGCAGCCCAGGTTCCTGTGTGTTATCTTACGTGTCCGGTTCGTGAGGGTGTCTCGTAGCGAGCTTCATGAGATCCAGGGACAGCTGTGGGCGGCGATAAGTCACGACCGCGAAAGCTGATGATTCTTAACGATTTTAGCGCCAGGCTCAACCAAGTGATTTTGTTCACCGTGGTACAATCATTTCACAGCAATTTGATTATAGCTGACTTCAATGCGTAGGTCGAAATCATAGCTCAGCCCCAAGTACTCATCAGCCGGTGTGATGGAACTCAGCTGTTCAATCTACGTGCGCTCTCATTTGTATGCTCAGCAGTATTTGCTAAAGGTCGGCCAAGCCAACTTTGTGCCGAGCGGGGTCGAAGTATATCAACCATATTTGCTTTTCTTTTTCTTGTTGAATCAAGTTTGTTTCTCGTTGCTTTGGATCTTTGTTTTATTACAACCTGCTCGGTGACAAGGATTAACCGACTTGACTATGGGGCACGGCGCTTATTTTCCGTGGTCTCCTTGGTCTCCTTGACTTGCTGCTCTTGCTCGTATTGTCTTCGACCTGTTGTGAACCATGGAAATATTTCAAGTGGCGATACTTGCTATTACACTACTCTACTCTAGGGCCCGAGGACACCCGATACGAGGCGAGTACCTAACATATTACTCAAAGGTAGATAAACTGACTAGTGTTTTTTCAGCTCATATTTGTGAGTCTATATCGTTCTTCGGTGCCTAGTGAACTACGCAGAGTATATGCGATCCGACGCCACAGCGGGGTTAATAATGTCATGAGCATGTTTGTATCCTTCCATTCAAGTTTGTGGGTCCTTTTCTGATTCGTGACGTTTTTAGGGAGGCTAGTCAATACCACTTCCATGAACTAACACCCCGGGCGCGGTCTAGGCTAAATACATAAGCTGCTACACAATCTTTCGCTAACCATAGTTGCCTGTCTTATGAAGACCCTCGCTGGATCGGGGAAGGAAGTCTCCGTCTCGTTATGGTGGTCAGTAGGCCGGGCGGCAGGTCCTGGAGGGGGCGCGAACCGCGCATACAAACCCGCGCCACCACGAGGCCCAAACAAAGCGTCCGGCTCCTCCAACGGGAAGGAGTAAAGTGGGCGGCCATGCTGCTTCGGGATCAACCGAGTCGATCGATCTGGCGGTAGAGGCAGAGGCAGCGGCGGATTTGAAATTGGAACTCACTTATATTTTGTAGTTCCGGTATGTAGATCAAAGAGAGCTTGCAATGATCGTAGCATTGCTAGGACGCTTTTCTCGATAGTAATGGAAAACGCATGTACGCACTAATGTAGATACAAAATCTATTCATATAATTACAATTCAAAGACCTCGCGCATTTACTCACCTAACAAATAATCAACACCCCGAAATATCATCTACTCAAGTCCAAATATCCTGATAGCATTCGCCCCCCTTACACCCTCTTTATCCTTCTCACTCCACCCCGGCACAGCTCGAATAGCAGCCAAGTTCTCCGTAACACTCTGCCACTTCCCTTCCCCATCCGCCACACCCGGAATCGGCGGGAAGAACGGATGNNTGACTCCCCAACGCACTCCACCCATCGATTCCCTCCGTCCTCACGCTCTCTTCTACGCCCGATGCGTAGTTGGGTCCTCTGCCAGCTGCGGCGCTCGCCATAGTTAGTTCGGGTGCGCCGTATGCGACTGCGTCGTAGTAGAGCATGCCGAGGTAGTGTCTAGCGTCGTGTTTGAGACGACGAGCGACGACGGGATCGTGTGCGATACATGATGCGAGGCGAGAAGAGAGAAGTGGGAGTGCTCCGCCAGAGTGAGCGAGGAGGAGGCGGAGGGTTGGGTGGCGATCAAGTGTGCCTGCGAGGATAAACCGTGTTGTTGCCTAAAATTCTAATGAGATACGAGTAAAGGAAGTGGAAGGGAGGGACTTACGATGGCGGTCTCGAAGGGGAACCCGAGTGCGAGAGGAAGAACATGACCATTGTCGATGTCTCCAAAGAGCTCGTCTGGTACGCCATAGTGCGGGTGTAAGAACACCACCAAGCCTTTCTCCGCAATCTCAGCCCAAATCGGCTCCAATTCCGGATCGTCGAGTCCCTTCCCGATTCCGCGCGTACCCATAATTACACCTCGAAGATACGGAAGTGTGCTTATTTGCTCAATCGTATCGATAATTTCGGAGCTCGGAACCGAAGGAAGCAGCGGGAGAAGACCAAATCCATACAGTCTCCGCAGAGGTTGGGAGGTGGACTCGGAGCTAACAAATGGACCCGTTGCACAGTAATCGTCGAGGTCATCGTTAAGTTCCCGTGCGAGGATAGGAGCTTCCTTAGCCGTGAGGAAATCGAGCCAGGGGTTGGCGGTGGAGACGATAGAAACGTCTATGCCATGCTTATCCATAAACGAGAGTTTCTCTGCGCGGTCCCAATACTACACTCGCCTAAGTTAAAGCCAAGGACCTGAGTAGACGTGCAAATAAATTTACCTGTCCACCCACTGGTCGACCAGAATCCTTTCCCTCCAGTATGATTAAACTTTCTCCCTTTCCATCTTTTGAAGGAATGATCCTGGGTGCTCTTGAGCGCGCCCGCATGAGATTCGCGTAGCGAGGGAGGTATACGTGAGTATGTACATCGACTAGCATGTTGCGGGCGCGAGAGAACATGGGGAGAAAGAAAAACAGTGGAAGCGAGTATAGAAGCTATCCAGGGTATGTCTTTCGGGTATTTATTGATTGCTGAGTCAGGCCGTCTTGGAGCGGGAGCTAGGTCACGTGTGATGACCAAGACCGAACGAGTCCGGACATCTAATAATAAAGCTGGCGACCACCCAACGAAGGAGAGGCCCAACATGCTTGCAACTTCTGTGAGGAGAGCATCGTCGTCGATGTTGGTGAGTTTTACATTGCTCATTGAGTTTAGTTTGATCCTGTATCCTGCGATTGAATCTAGCGCGCCCAATACAGTCCGCACGTGGGTGGCAAGTTTGTTGAGGGGACAGGCAGCTCGTAAGTAGCAAAACTTCAAGTCCTCTCATTGAACTTATTAAATATTTTTGTTAGTATCTATGTCTTGAACCCTGCCACTAACCAACCTCTTACCAACGTGACCTCGGCCTCACCAAGCGACGTCGCCAGTGCAATATCTGCTGCCCAAGATGTGTTTACAGC
>JANWGL010005915.1:0-11076 GCA_025200755.1 Ceratobasidium sp. C01 | reverse complement strand
CTTCCTAGGATAGTCGCGGCAACTTTGCCCGCAGCTTCACGAAGAATCCACCATGTGTCTTTGCCTAGGTCTTCGGATACGATGCGCTTGGACTCGGCGGTTCCGGATGTATTAACTTCGTCGAGGGCCGATCGCTCCCTAAACGCACAATGAGAAAAGCTTTGATATTGAGCACAAGCTACTCACAAATAATACGTCTTCCATTTTTCCTCCTCGATTCCAGTATCATACGGCGGCAGGAGGCTGGGGGGGACCGAAAATTTAGCCTCACTGCATCTGGAGTTCGCTTTTAACTTTACCACCAGCGTTCAACGCATTTCTTGAACCATTTGCCATTAGGTTTTTCCTGAGACCACTCTGGGTGCTGTAAAATAAATCAAATGAGCTAGCATTCGTAGCTAAGCTGGATGATCACCTACCGCCTCCCAATTCGGCGTCGTAGACTGTTTAAGTTTCGGTCCCGCTTTCGTAGTCGAAGTTTTCTTAGTAGTAGCCTTCTTGGTAGCAGCTTTCTTAGCTGGAGGACCATCCATAGTAGACGTCGACGGGTTCGAACGTTTGGGGGGCATGTTGAAGTGGTGGAGGATGGAGGTGTAGAGAAACAACACTCTGCATGTGGCGCTTTATATGAGGCACGATCAGCCACCATACGTCATACTACTTCCAGGGTGTACCCTGAAGCGGTCAAGCGCCTACCCCACTGAATTTAATTCGTAACCCCAGTTCAACTCCGCGCCATGTTTGCCCTAACTCACTTATTCGCATACACTCATCACAATATGTTTCACCCATCTACAATAAATCCCTAAAAGGCATCACTTCTGACGCAATGTGGGTAATCACGCGTTCCAGATAGACAAAAACCCTGGAAGAACTAGAAGTTGGCCAAGGTGCGCCGAGGCACTCTATCAGTGACCTCGTTGTAGCGCAGCGTCGTACTAGCATCCATCAAAAGGTTCGCTATCTTCAGAGGCGAACTGATAGGCATAATGTTTGACCACCGTCTGCTGCACGTCTTGAGATAGTTTTACTCACAGCCAGCGTTGAGATGCAAACAAGGTCCTTTCGAAAAGTTTAAGCTTCGCATCTGTGGCGTTGTAGCGTTACCCAAAGTCACTCTAGGCGGGGAGACAAAGATAAGCATAAGGTAAACCCGATTTGACTTGCAACGTACCCCTTCAAAGACGGTAATCCCACCTATCGGAGCTTTCTCTATACGGTCGCTGCCGTAACGGAACCAATCGTCAATCGTTTTGTCAATCGCAACTGAGGAAATATAAATTCGTGCAAACAAAACAAAACAAAACCACGGTAGCACAGGGTATAAACATAACGACAGCCAAACTTACTCGTCGTCATGCCCTTCCATAGAAGTGATATAGAGTGATCCTAATAAAGTACGAACAATTCTCTATTTATTTTCTTCTTCCAAGTTACTTCCTAAGAGGACGGCTGCTACACCTGCAACTGACGCCCGCAAAATCTTCCAAGTGCTCAGCACAAAACCATGTGATGTAATTAACCGCGACCCATCCCCTCCAACGAGTTGATTCTATCCAACGAAGAACGCTCGCTAATGAAGTTTAGCGCATTGCCAGGAAAAGAATTAAAATGGAACCCACAGATAATAGGTTTCCCACTGTTCTTCGGTGATGTTGGGGTGATAGGGCGGCAAGAGACTGAACGAAGAATCAACAAAAGTACCCTTATCGGGTTGGTCGCAACGTACCACCATCTATCGGTGCACTTATTTCCCCACTCCCCCGTCGGCTTGTCGTGGGACCATCTCGGATTCTGTGCGGAGCATGAGCACACAGCCTTTGAGCGCGATCACCTACGCACAGTTTCCCAATCTGGAGTCCTAGACGCTTTGAGTGTCGAAGATGCCATTATCCCTGAGTATTATTGGTTATGGGTGGCGATCTGCTATGTGGGTGGTGGTTCGGACGTATTCGAACGCGTGGAGGATAAGGATTTAAAGGTTGCGTGTCACAAAAGGATTCCTAAATCGCGCATTCATTGATCGTCACGTGATAATAAGCGCCCAACTGAGGCACTGGCATGCGACGTCGTTTGAGCCCGAAAGTCCGCGTAACTTCTTGCTAGAGTTCGAACTCAGCCACTATTCATGGGTTAACTTTGAGGGAATCAAATCGCACTCGGCTATTAGTCCCTACAGTATGCTCGAATTTACCGTACCGGTACTTCAAGTAGTTGGCATATAATTTCAGCACGCCCTCGCACGATTCGAACTACCAGTCACTACGCAAAGCCATACTCCATAGCATTTTTGATAATCCAAGTGAATCAGTTTTCGAAGAAGGCATATAGAAAATCAGAATATGTATGTCTAAGGCGATTGAAAATAAGGCAAACCAGCATCTACAAGAAGTTAACAAATAAAGCAACGAGCCCATATCAGGCATACGGGAGCGAGAAACACGCAGAAGAAACGAAAGCACTATAGACGTGTGATACTAGTGCATATAACTCTCTAGTTTGGAACGCGGCTGAATAAAGAGTGGTATCTGAGCGAGGATCATAGAGATGCATGCTAGTGAGAGATATCTACCTTAAAACCAGGTTCAGTCTAAGTTTTGTTCGTCATTGTCCGCAGCCGCGCCCACGTGTGGGTGACCTCGAAAAGATTGTAAGAGCGGAGTATGGCCTGCGGGATCAGGGCCTGGTGCTGGTGGTAGACCGACAACTATTACTGCTGGCAGAGGTGCAAAGATCGGAGGCAATAGGTCAGCATGAACAGCAGTTGGTTGGAGAGGCGGTGGAAGGGGCGGGGTTGGAGTAAAGCTGCCAGCGCAATAATGCCCGTGGGGCCGATTTAGCGTTGACCTATAGAAGTTGGGGTAAAACTCACTCCTGGTTGATGGGTGGGCCGTGTACGGCAGGCTGGTCAAGTTGAGCCATTGAGTCTTTGGTTTCTCCAGCAATCTGGAGCTCTAGAAGTAATTGGGGAGGGCGAGAGGGTACCGACTCGTGCAAGCACGGGCGCGAGTTTTTGTCTTTGAATCTACATGAACAAGACCCCGACCAGCCCTCACGGCTCCGCAAGCGATATACCATGTGGCTGTGAAAGGGTTGTGCGCGCCGCGCACACGGCCACTGTTGATCGACATATGTATACGCATCTTATCTCGTCGATTATCACGTTTCACTGTCTCCTTTCATCTATTTGTCCAACTCTTGCTCAAATAGCCCCTCATCGTAAGTAGTATAGTGATTCACTCGTTCATGTATGTACGCCATCTTTGATCCATTCTGAACCGAGTAAGTTACAAGTTAAACGATCTCGCTAAACATTGGCGCCTCTCGCATTTCGACGCCAACGCGAGGTCCCTCAGACGTCATAATGCGACGGCAAGTCACTGGTTCTGGTGGAGCCACCAGGCGCTTGTTTCCGGCAACCATGGATCGTTTGTTCTGCGAAAGAGGATTTCAGTGTGCTTCTACAGGGCGAACAAACACTCGGACGTCTCCTTGAGAGGTTTGAACAAATGGAAACCAAGGTAGCAGTCGGAAAGATCGTATTTTTTGTCCACCCTGTCTGTGATATTTTGTTCTAGTGGTTACTTCAGTGTTGTCTAATAGCAGGTATTTTGATGCGTCGAAGGGATATTGCCTAGATGGTTCCCAAGCTCAATGCTGTCGGCCTTTTGATATGAAACAAGTCTAGGAACACGTTTCACAGTTAAGTAGCTTTTGGTAGGCCAAAAGCCCGTTCCCTGAGTTAATTTATGTTTTCTCTTATACAACCTCCAACGGAATTATAAAAAGACGATCTGAATTTGAGGTGACGACCTTTGGCTCAGCACGTAGAGTACAATCCCGATTCACTATTCCGCTCAACTCCGAATTATTGAATCTTAATTTATAAGCGCACCTGAAATTGCAAGGATTAAACTCAAGGTCAGAGCTCGAACATCGCATTACGCCCATTTTCCTACCCTTAAATTTACTGTTCATAGGGCTGTCGACCAATAAGTCGGAGCCCCCGCGCTGCAGTAGGTACGAGTCGAATTAGAGCCGGGGTGTATATGTGAGAAGTTGGTTCAGAAAGCCGTCCAGTCGGGTGTGGAAGAGTTTAGGAGTTCTTTCACATATTCTAAAATATGAGGCTCACCTATGTATGGGTTTGGCGAGAGTGGCATACAGACTACGAGGGCTGTCGAGGAGCCTGCGGCAATTCAGCCGTTCCTGCTACCACTGAATCTAGTCTTGCGTTCTTTAACTTCTGAAACAGTTACAATGCGACTCATTTGGTGAAGCCATTGGTTGTTTCCTCGAATCAATGGCATTGGAGCCACTAATTCATGCCTTCAGGTCGAAGTATCTATAAGTTAGCACTCGTACTAAAAAAAAGTTCAACCTTGAGCTAATGGCAGTAGTTTCTGTAGAACACGCGCTTCTGTATCATCTTCAGAATCAAGCGCGCCTTCGTCTACAACCCACCTGTCGCATATACCATCGAAACCCGCCCCGGCACTGGGACTTTACCAATGCAACACCCTTCAAACGATCTGCTATCTTCAAAAGCGGCTAAATACTTTGTCCCATTACTTCAGATTTTTCCTGCTTTTTCCCTAATTTTTTCCCTGTATCTATACATTGACTTTATCCGACATGTTAAAAGTGTTTTCAAATCTTGTTCAAACTATTGAAGTCTTATTGATATGTGCATCTTTAGGATGGCGAATCATGGGTCACCTACACATGCGTGCTCTGCTATCTTGAGCTTAACGCGCGCGAGGTCATTTCTGGTTTGGGAGTCAGATGAGATTATGATGGTGGATTTGGGGGTTCAAGAAAACGACATCGAAACGTGAGTGTGCGAGACTAAAGTGGAGTGGAGGTGCGTACAACCACCGGTCCCTTCTTCAATGCCTTCTACTTTTGTGACAAAGGGACTCATAAAACCGTCGTGCAAACGCAAGGGATGCTTATCCCTCCGCCCATACTGAAGTCCTAGAGTGAATTTTGCCACTCCGCCTTTCCGTAATAAAAATATTTTTTGAACCACGGATTCATTGACCACCACATAATCACCTCGAACGATGGTGCACGACGTTTCACCGCGAAAATTTGTGCGGCGTCTGGTTGTTATTCTGCTTCAACCATGAGTTATACATCTCCGCCGAGGGTTTCCTAAGAATACTCAGCAAATAACCACTGTCGTTTGATGGTATTTACTAGCCCTGTTCGGAAATATCCGAACACGTGATTCACCCGATAGGATTTTGCTCAATCTTTTGCGTCGGATGCCGCAACAAAGCGATTTCAAGTCGGTTTTTTAGGTGTTTCCACAAGCTAGACACGTATATGGCCATACGTCAAATTCTGAAGGCACCAAACCTTCTATTACATGCGTAGCGGCTGCATATACTCTATAGTACACTTTTGAGTGTTTCTGGATAACGACTGGGATTTCACTAGTGAACCTTTGCTCAAAATCCGTTGAGGGGCACTAGAAGACTATATAATTCTATTGAGCACTGTTGTATACCAGCAAATAGAGCGTAAAGTCTGAATCTTGGTGAGATCATTTGAGTCGCGGCATGTTTGAGGAAACTTTGGCACCGTTTTGTGGTTTCGGGAATCTGGACATACCCCAGTATGTTCACATTGTATTGATTAATTGGATATATGATAACACGGAATTATAATCCGTAATTTCTTCGATAACAAAAGCACTTGGTTTGATGAAGGTGAGGTATTCAAAATTAGGATAAGCTTATTTAAAGCGATTGAAATCATAATGAAACTAACAGCTAGGATACCAAACAAGGTGACAAGCTCGTAATAGTGTGGATGCAAACAAGAAACACACGAAAGGAGCGCAACTGCTAAAAACGTGTGACACAAGTGCATATAGCTTTAGTTCGCAAGGTGGGTAAATATCAAATGATATCTAAGCGAAGACTCCGCGTACATAGCCTAGGAGGCCCACCTTAAAATTATTTTACGTCGAAGTTCTAATTATCATCAATCGTAACAGCATGCACGTGTAGGTGGCCATTAAGATAACGTAGGAGCAGGGTAGCCTGTTGGACCGGCGGTTGCGGCTGCAGCAGTGTACCACCAACGTTGCCAACTGGCAGAAGGGCGAAATTCGGAGGTAATGGGTCAACGTGAACAACGGTCACCTGGAAAATGAGTGGAGGAAGCGGGAGTGGGCTGAAGCTGGTAGCGCAGCAGTTCGCAGGGATAGCTCGTTTAGCGTCGACCCGAGACCACGGGATTTGGAGCGGAACTCACTCGTGATTGGCGGACGGGCCTTGTACGGCGGGCCGGTTAAGCCGGGCCATTGAATCTTTGGGTTATTCAGTGCGTAATATTCAATCTCTAGTAACAGCAGGGGGACGAGGGAGCATCGAATCGCACGAGCACAAAACCCGGACAGTCAGTTATATCTTTCAGAAATCGACCGGGCCCAGGTACCCTGTCTTATACGGCAATCACTTTGCGGTTGATCACCTGTCACCACACAGGTCCAAATGAACGCTCAAGCCACCAGTGGCTTGGGCGCTTGCCACCAGACAACGGCGCCTAAACAGATCAACTGCATGCGGAGTGTTATATAACTGTGCCGGTCGGTTTTTATCAAGCGGTTCCCGAGCGCGTCTAGCACAGCCTAATCTGGACTGAATTCGTGCCTTTCCAGCTCGAGAACACTTATCCGGGCTCAAAGTAACACACTACATAGGGCTTCCTTGACCCTAGGGTGCCACCGACGTCCGAGGACATGTCGGCGCTGCCGCAGATCTTGCCGGCGCCGTCGAGAGCAAAATGCTATCCTTTGATGGCCCATAAACGATATATGTAACAATATTAAGCTAAAAATCGTGTGATTAAGTATATCATACCTATGGATACATATAGTAACACCGAAAATTCATTTAGACAGGTATTTGCACTAAAATATAAACTGCCAAAAACCGTAGTTTGTAACACTTGAAATGGTTTCCAACTCGTTTACGTCTTCGCGTGGTGGGTGCGTACATCGGGAGACTAGAAAAGAAGACCGTGCTATCGTTGGTTCTTTGCGCACTTTATAATTGCTACATTAAATTCTCACATGCCTCATTAGCGCGTAGGGTTTAGCGTTCTGCTGCTGAAAACAACTTGGAGGGGGAGAAGGTGACTACAAAATGCCATTTTCCGGTTAAGCAATGCAATATCTAGTACAATCCACCATCTCGTATCATAAGCGCGCGTAGAAGTATAGGAACATGAAATCAAGACCAGAACCTAAGGATCGTACTACGTCCATTCTCTCCATCCCGTATGGTACTATTGGTAAGCCCATCGATCAACAAGCCAACACTCTCTCGTACTGCCGTAGATACAGGCCTTATTGGAGCCGCGTCGTATATATGAGAAGTAGGTTGAGGGAGCGGTGGAATTGGTTGAGGAGGCGCCCGAAGATTATTTTCGTACATGCTGAAATAAGAATTTCAACTTTGTATGCGTCGGGTAAAGTAGTACCTAGACTTACGAGGGCTTTCGGGGACCATTCGGTAATTCAGCTAATCCTTCAGTCGTGAAAGCTGACCTTGCATTTTTTAATTTCTGAAGTACCTACAATAAAACCGATTCAGCGAGATAGCTTGTGAAGTTAACCGATAAAGCAGTTACTTGTTCGTAAAATTCAATCTCACTATCGAGATACTCAACCGCTATTTCCGTAACATCCTCTCCTCGTTGATCATGATAGGTATCGAACTCCGCCATCGTCGTGTTAAGGACAGTCTCGCACCGGGACGCTACTTCAGGCGCGTCGTCCTAAATAAATGGTACCAGCTAAGTAATGTTCATACGTTCATGGAAAAACATTGCTTACTTTCGCATTTGTATCGCTCTCGTTTTCTTGATACCGCGATAAAACGGCTCTATGCGTTTCTACTACGGGCTGAAACTTACGTTACTATAACGCCAATCCTTAGTTGGTGCTAGTTACATACCGCATATACGACCGAAGGATGGCTAGAGTCCTTGATCATCTCATGGATGTTAAGCATCGGCCGCCTCGCCTGTAAATCGTATATAAGCTTTCCCATACAATAATGACAAAATACTTACACTATCTTCGTGTAAGTCAGCGACGAGCTGCATACATTCAGACATCTTCTGAAGCGCTTTGGTCATCTGCAAGCAATCTTAAACTAACGTTAGCTATGAAAGTAGACGGAAGATGACAGTCGACGCGTACCCTCGCATCCATCATGCCAGCACCAAGCTAGTTCATCATTCAAGTATCTAGGCGCCTCGTCGGTCGACCCATTCTCTTCCCCATGAACTTGCTGCGAGTCACGATTCTCCGTTATAAGAGACAAGAAGGCCAATGACAAGGTCCGCTGAGCGTTCGACATAGCTAACCAACCCAGGTTTTTTAGTGGGCGTATCAATAACTACGGCAGACCGAACTTACCATTTCTCGTCTCGCGAAACTGCCCCATCACCGCTCTAAGCACATCAAGCCTCGTATCAACCCCCCGAACGTGTCTCTCGAACCTATCCACAGCCTCTAAACAATCTTCCGCATCGAGGTTAAACTCGGGATGAAAGACATGGGCATAAAATGCAGGTCCAGCGGGAAGCGTATTCAGATGGTGGGGAAGCAGTCGCTTCCATTCCTAAACCACCCTTCAGTGCTCCATTCGTAAATGAATATATGCAGGACCACTCACCAAATCACTCTCGCATCCCAAGAAGAACGTAAGAACCTCCGAGTACCGAGCGACCGGATGTCGCACGACTCGAGCCAACCACCGCTCCAAATCATTCCTTCGAGCTTCCACAAACTCTCCCTGAAACCGCCCGGCATATTGTTTAGCAGGTAACGGAGGCAAGGCGATACCAGGTAACTTTCGGGATAGCGCAGTGTGTAGGAAGGCAAAGTGGGAGAACCGGCGTTGGACCGTGATGCGTGTCGCGGATTCTGACAATTTGGGACGCAAGTAGGGAACAGCAGGGCTGTTTGCGTTGGATTCCTCCTGAGTTTGGAATAAGGAGGTGACTGAGTAGAGTGTGTAAGCACCGGTAACGGAGGAGTATTTCGAAGGCGAGTGAACTAGCACTCGGAAAGGAGGGGACTTTGTTCGCCAAGACGGACCACCCTGCAAAAATAAAATAAAAAAGGGTTGGGTAAGGTTTCGATAATTGGTATGCTTTGCTAACCTCGATATAGTGTCTATCAGCTTCGGTAATTATGCTAGCATCGAGATCTGATCCGTCTAACGTAGCATCGCTCCTATCTCGTATATGACTTCCCGTCGGCGTACTTGCACCATCGGCTGCCTGGTAGCCGTTGAGAACCCAATCCTCGGCCCCGCTGGTGACGAAGTGGGAGAATCGATTTATACTTTTACCGCCGAGGACGCTCTGACGAAGGTTATTAAAGGATGAGGTTAATATGCTCTCGCCTGTCGATTGCATTCGTATGGGACCATCGATTGCTTGTTCCGACGAGGCCATTGTTGGTGAGGTTTGTGGAGGTGAACCCGTAAAGTCAAGAGTCGTCTATAAAATCCTCATTAATTGATATTACCGGCCGCAGAGAGACACGCTTACTACGTAACTATCACATGGTATAAGTCCCATGTCTCCAGATTGCTTTTGCGCCAAGGACCAAGACTCCCCGATATTAGCGTTCAAGATCTCAAGGTTCTCGCCAGCCTTTAACCCCCTACAAATAATTGTGGGTAAGTTGTTTATGATACTAGATAACACACTGACATCTCCCTATTCTCTTCATTTCCCGGCACATCCCGTATTGCTCGAGCAAGTAACCGTTTCTCCTCGGTTGGACTAGCGTCGTTAGAGGTCGTTTCCGCGTCTGTGATGCTCAGATGCTTCTTCCAAGCGTTGGAAGAGTTAAGGCCGGCGTCAAAGTCAGGCTCGTATTTACGAGTCGGAGTCTTAGATTTAGTCGTTGGTGATGGCATTTCGAGGTTCAAGTACAGGTCGTCGTGGTCGTGGTCAAGTTTCGTGGCGTAAAATGAAGAGGAGTGAGAGAGGGAATGGTAGCTCTCCGTCAATGCTATACTGATCAAGGTGACTAAATAGAGGACTCATTCACCCAGGAGGCCTGAATAGGGGCTCTCAATCAATTTGGAAGGCAGATCGCTAGGGATTTGTTTGGAGGCGTGAAGCTTATTTGTGCCTGCTTGTGACCATGTGGCACGCCAGTGCCGCAAGTTTTGTCTTGACCACAACCACCACACCCCCCAATAGCGTATCGTCAAAACTTGCTATTTCATTATGTCTCACTCGCCTATGGAAGGTGTCTCCAACGGAGGGGACAAGGAGCAGGACCAAAAGTCGTGAGTTTAAAATTGTTCGAAAAACATTCACCATGCGCTAACCCGCCACCATTCGCAGTGCTGTTGGTTCTCCCCACGCGAAACGGTCAAACCGTTCTCGAAGTCGGGATAAACAGTCTAGATACTCAGACCGCAACGACAGGGATCGGGAACGAGATCGGGACAGGGACGCACCCCGCCGCCGTCGAAGCCCTAGTAGGGACCGAGACCACCGCTACTCAGATAGGCGTCGTCGCAGCCGGAGCCGTGACTCTCGTCGAGACCGTGACCGGGACCGCTACAGGGACGGTAGGGACAGGGGTAGCCGCCGCGACGACCGGGATCGGGATAGACGCCGCGACCGAGATCCGGAACGTGATCGTGAGCGGGACCGCGACGACAGGGGAGACCGCCGCCGCAAGCGAGATGATGGCGACCGCATGTCCGAAGCGCCTGACAGCGATATTCGTGCTAAGCGGATGAGGGAGGATCGGGGAGATTCGGTTGGAGCGGAGACGATTGGACGTGGTAGCGCGACTGGCCGGGACCATTCTCGCGACTCGGCACGAAAGTCTGACTATAGTCGAAGCAGCCGCCCTCAAAATACCCCTGGGAGGGAGAAGAGTGGACCTCCAGCGCCAGCTCGAGAGTAAGCCCAATAATGGCCAACCAATTTTTCGTGCTAATTATGTTGTTCTAGGCGTGGTTCGCCCATATACGACGACCCAGTTATTGAGGAGATCGGTGACGATGACTCTGAAGC
>JANWGL010005914.1:0-16798 GCA_025200755.1 Ceratobasidium sp. C01 | reverse complement strand
GGAAAGGATTCTGGTCGACCAGTGGGTGGACAGGTAAATTTATTTGCACGTCTACTCAGGTCCTTGGCTTTAACTTAGGCGAGTGTAGTATTGGGACCGCGCAGAGAAACTCTCGTTTATGGATAAGCATGGCATAGACGTTTCTATCGTCTCCACCGCCAACCCCTGGCTCGATTTCCTCACGGCTAAGGAAGCTCCTATCCTCGCACGGGAACTTAACGATGACCTCGACGATTACTGTGCAACGGGTCCATTTGTTAGCTCCGAGTCCGCCTCCCAACCTCTGCGGAGACTGTATGGATTTGGTCTTCTCCCGTTGCTTCCTTCGGTTCCGAGCTCCGAAATTATCGATACGATTGAGCAAATAAGCACGCTTCCGTATCTTCGAGGTGTAATTATGGGTACGCGCGGAATCGGGAAGGGACTAGACGATCCGGAATTGGAGCCGATTTGGGCTGAGATTGCGGAGAAAGGCTTGGTGGTGTTCTTACACCCGCACTATGGCGTACCAGACGAGCTCTTTGGAGACATCGACAATGGTCATGTTCTTCCTCTCGCACTCGGATTCCCCTTCGAGACCGCCATCGTAAGTCCCTCCCTTCCACTTCCTTTACTCCTATCTCATTAGAATTTTAGGCAACAACACGGTTTATCCTCGCGGGCACACTTGATCGCCACCCAACCCTCCGTCTCCTCCTCGCTCACTCTGGCGGAGCACTCCCACTTCTCTCTTCTCGCCTCGCATCATGTATCGCACACGATCCCGTCGTCGCTCGTCGTCTCAAACACGACGCTAGACACTACCTCGGCATGCTCTACTACGACGCAGTCGCATACGGCGCACCCGAACTAACTATGGCGAGCGCCGCAGCTGGCAGAGGACCCAACTACGCATCGGGCGTAGAAGAGAGCGTGAGGACGGAGGGAATCGATGGGTGGAGTGCGTTGGGGAGTCAAAGGATGATGTTTGGGACTGATCATCCGTTCTTCCCGCCGATCCCGGGTGTGGCGGATGGGGAGGGGAAGTGGCAGAGTGTTACGGAGAACTTGGCCGCTATTCGATCTGTCCCTGGGTGGAGTGAGAAGGATAAAGAGGGTGTAAGGGGGGCGAATGCTATCAGGATATTTGGACTTGAGTAGATGATATTTCGGGGTGTTAGTTATTTGCTAGGTGAGTAAATGCGCGAGGTGTTTGGATTGTAATTATATGAATAGATTTCGCATCTACAATAGTACATACATGCGTTTTCCATTACTATCGAGAAAAGCGTCCTAGCAATGCTATGATCATTGTAAGCTCTCCTCGATCTACATACCAGAACTACAAAATATTAGTAAGTTCCAATTCCAAATGCGCCGCTGCCTCTACCTCTACCGTTAGATTGATCGACTCGGTCGATGCCGAAGCAGTATGGCTGCTCGCTTTACCCCTTCTAAGACTCTCCGTTGGAGGAGCCGGACGCTTCGTTTGGGCCTCGTGGTAGTGCAGGTTTGTATGCGTGGTTCGCGCCACCCCTAGGGCCTGCCGCCCGGCCTTCTGACCACCACAACGAGACGGAGACTTCCTTCCCCGATCCAGCGAGGGTCTGCATAAGACAGGCAGCTGTGGTTAGCGAAGGATCGTGCCACAATTTCTTTCGCATGAAACTCACAGTCTGACAGCACATGCACGAGCAGCTTAGGTATTTAGCCTAGACCGCGCCCGGGGTGTTTGTTCATGGAAGTCGTATCGACTAGCGTCCCTAAAAACGCCACGACTCAGAAAAGGACCCACAACCTTGAATACAAACATACAAACATACCCATGACATTATCAACCATGCTGTGGCGTCGGATCGCATATACTCTGCGTCGTTCACTAGGCACCGAAGACCGATATAGACTCGCAAATATGAGCTGAAAAAACACTAGTCAGTTTATCGACCCTCGAGTAATATGTTAGGTACTCGCCTCGTATCGGGTGTCCTCGGGCCCTAGAGTAGAATAATGTGATAGCAAGTATCGTCACTTGAAATATTTCCATGGTTCACAACAGGTCGAAGACAATACGAGCAAGAGCAGCAAGTCAAGGAGACCAAGGAGACCACGAAAACTAAGCGCCGAGTTCCATATTCAAGTCGCTCAATCCTGTAATGGGTTAGTTCTTGTCACCAAGCAGGTTGTAAAATAAAACAAAGAGCCAAAGCAACGAGAAACAAACTTGGTTCAACAAGAAAAAGAAAAGCAAATATGGTTGATATACTTCGACCCCGCTCGGCACAAAGTTGGCTTGGCCGACCTTTAGCAAATACTGCTGAGCATACAAATGAGAGCGCACGTAGACTAAATACCTGAGTTCCATCACAGCGGCTAATGGGTACCTGGGGCTGAGCAATGATTTCGACCTAGGCATTGAAGTCAGCTATGATCAGATTGTTGTTAAATGATTGTACCACAGTGAACAAGACCACTTGGTTGAGCCTGGCGCTGAGATCGTTAAAAATCATCAGCTTTCGCGGTCGTGACTTAAGCTTTTTCGCCGCCCACAGCTGTCTCTGGATCTCATGAAGCTCGCTACGAGACACGCTCACGAACTGAACACGTAAGATAACACACAGCAACCTGGGCTACGCACCTGATGTATTCCGGGAGATGTTCCACCTTGACAGCCCACTTCATCGCGGACTCGAGTCGCTTCACAAGTGCTTCGCCCTCGTTGGCGTAACCGTCGTCGCCCTATTCCTATTGTCAGCACTTAATCTACTAGCCATGCCATGACATACCCCCAATAGTGTAACGGCTTTTTTCGCTAGATCCTGGAGCTCGCCTATGCCCGGGAGTGGAACCAGGGAGGATACGCGTGGCATATTGTTCGAGGACAGGCGAAGTATTGACTTGGTATTGTCGTAGTGACGAGAGTCGCCAATTTTGCGGTGTGAGCGAGAGAATCTATGTCTTGAATTGAAAAGCGCTCACCTGGATCGAGGCAAGGTAGGCGTTGAGGCACACGGTAACGCTCAACTCCGGACTCTTTTAAACAACGTTGTATTGAAAATTGATTGGCCGGACTAGACGCTCGGGTACAGCCTCCACGTCAAGTATTTGTGTAGGATTTCATTCGGCTGTGACTCGCGGAGGATACGGTGAGGTACCGCTTGTCTGAAACGAGAGACTGAATTGATATTGATATATCAATGATTGTGTGAGGGAGGGAAATACTATTCGGAGTTCTCCGTTATTTTTAGAGGCGATTGTATGCGTGTGTCACAAGTAGGACTCTGTCTATAATGATATGATCGAGTCTTGTATCTACGTCAATACATGCGTGAAATCTCGATTTTTTATTCAGGGCGGCTTTCTTCCAACTGGTGAATCGGTGTAGGCTCCTCTATCTTCAAATCAGAGACACAAAACTCGAACAAGCTCCGCTTCCAAGTCAACTACTGACTCCACTGCCAGATCGATCGAGTCGACCGGCGTCAAACTAGCACGACTGCTCGCATTCCTTCTTCTGAGGCTTGTCGTTGTGGGAGCCAGGCGCATAGTTTGTAGATTGCTCGAGGGTCAAGATGTGTTTGCGTTCGGGGTGAAGCTTTAGACTAGATTTAACATAGGGAAGCCCTTGACGCTCATAGTAATTACATTCATGGCTGTCCGAATGTCACCACCAGCTCCATCGATTCCTTTGTGCATGGTATATCGTACCTGGTGGCGTCTTGATGCTGTGCAGGCGGGCTGATCAATTGAAAACATGCCAGTCTCGTAAGCCTGTGCGCTACTGCACTTTGCCCCTTCGCATTCGCTACCTTTTCAATGCTTGCAAGTATTAAAAATGTTCAATTGAGCAGGCATATTTCAATCATCACGTTCTTTCCCATAAATTTCATCGTTCGGGCCACAGGCTTTTTTCTTTTCTTTGGTAGTCTAATTATATTGTCTATGCAACCCGTGGGCTATGTAAGACAATCGCCTCGCGCGCGTAGGTCACGGGCTTAGCAGCTCTTACTGCCACAATAAGAACAATTCGCTGAAGCAAAGGGTTTACTAACGGCCGTTCGACAGAACTCGCTAATAATACGACACTCTCCCCACTCACGAACAATAATCTAAGGCTGCAGAGGGCAGCGAGATTGCTGCTTTCATAGGTATATTCGCATCAATGCTCTCGAGCTTGTATGTTCTCCTTCAGCTCATTGTAAGGTTTCGATAGAACTCAATCGCCTATGTGGGATTCGGGCGGCGACGTTGTCGCCACAGTAAAGAACAACCTTAACACAATATGAATTCGTAGTAGATTCGGGAAGGAAGCATACAGAGGAGCCTCCGAGGCCATATAAGGCGCCCGGGAATACACAAGTGCAAACAGTAAGCAAACGCGTGCGCATAAGGCACCCGCGTTAGAACTACACAAAACCATATGAGGGACTCATGCTGTAGCGACCAATCCGTACCGTTACACTCATGCAGCTCATAGACAGAAAACGATGACACAATTTTCAGTAAGGAACGCATCCGGACGCGGTTGTATCCTGGCGGGCTAAGCCGTTCAACACCCTGTCCAACCCGCTAGCTGTTCATGCATGCGTTATCAGACTGTAGGCCCGGAGGTGGGTACTAAGAGATCACGCAGAAAAGCACTCGTTTATGGACAAATGCCGTCTCCACTACTTACCCCAGACGAGCTCTTTGAGTGTGTCGGCAACTAACACGTCTTTCTCCGCGCACCCGACCCCTATTCGGAATAGCTACCGAAATTCCCCGCTTTACTTCCCTCACTTCATTTAATTCGGTTTTTAGGCAGCAAATCGATCAATCCTCGCAAGCTCGCTCGACCATCACCCAACCCTCCGTCTCCTCGCTCACTGACGGAGCACTCTCAGCTTCTCTTCCCGCCTCGCCTCATTCGTCTCCCGTCGTTTCAAACATGGCGTCAGGATTCGACGTAGTTGCATACAGTGCCCCCGACTAACCATGGCGAGCGCCGCCGCAGATAGAAGACCCAGCTACGCATGGGCGTAAAAAAGAGTGCGAGGCTAGAGGGAATTTAGGGATGGAGCGCATTGGGGAGTCAGATGATGATGTTTGGGACTGATCATCCGTTCTTCTTGCTAATTCCGAGTGTGGCGGATTGGGAGGGGAAGTCGTGGAGCGTCACGGAGAACTTGGCTGATATTCGGGTTGTGTCGGGGTAGAGTGAGAAGGATAAGGGGGGTGTGAGGGGGGCGAATGCTATTAGGATATTTGGACTTGAGTGGATGATATTTCGACGTGTTGATTATTTGTTAGAGGTAGGTAAATGCGCAAAGCCTTTGTGTGTAGTTGTATGAATACGTCTCGCATCTACATTGGTGCATGCATTTTTATTATTATCGAGAAAGGCGACCTGGCAATGAGTTGATCATCGCAAGCTCTCCTTTATCTACAAATCTTCCAATTCCAAATTTGCAGCTGCCTCTACCTCTACCGTCAAGTCGATCGACTCGGTTGATACCGAAGCAGCATGCCACCCGCTTTGCTCCTTCCCATTGGAGGAGCCGGACGCTTTGTTTGGGGCCTCGTGATGGTGCGAGTTTGTATGCGTGGTTCGCGCCGCCCCGATGTATTCCGGGAGATGGTCCATCTTGACAGCCCACTTCATCGCGGACTTCACAAGTGCTTCGCCCTCGTTGGCAAACTGTCGTTGCCCCATTCCTATTGTCAGCACTTAATCTACTAGCCATGCCATGACATACCTCCAATAGTGTAACTGCTTTTTTCGCTAGATCCTGGAGCTCGCCTATGCCTAGGAGTAGAACCAGGGAGGACACGCATGGCATATTGTTCTCTGTGAGGTACAGTCAGTCACCATGCGTCATCTTGCCGCCGGAGTCTACCCTGAAGTGGTCAAGCGCCTACCAAATTGAACCAAATTAGAGACCTCGGTTTAATCTCAGCAAAAACGTAAATATCTCCTGGTGCTCCGGAGGGCTGCGGAAGAGGGGGGGTAGCTCCCAGGCTCCGGAGCGCTTGGGAGCACTTGGGAGCGCTCTGGAGCTCTGGGCTCCAGGACTCCGAAACGCTCCAAGGGCTCCTGGGCGCTTCGGAGCCCGGGAGCCACCACCCCCCCCTTCCGCGGTCCTCCGGAGCACCGCAAGATATTTAAATTTTTGCTGAGATAACTGTACGCCAGGTTTATCATAGCTAGTTTACTCGCATATACCCATCTCAACATTTTTAGGTATCCATGTTTTTAAGGGGCGTCACTTGAGCTTGAAGCTGCCCCCGGCAGAATACATGAAAGGAAAAGGGAACATATAAAAATCCACTCATGCCTGAACTGCCACCCAGATATCACCCATAGTATTCTTGACACCCTCGATATTTCTCGAGGAATATGTGTTCCTCATAAGCGCGTACATATGCTCTTTGAGCTCGGGAACTGACATCGTCTTCTCTGAAAATTGTTGCTGCGGTCCCCTCTCCTTGATCAATCAATGGGGATCAGATATAGATATCTTAAACATACACGCGACAAACACTCACGAGTTCCAACACACGGGTTTGAAAGGTGATCGAATCCGACTCACGAATCGACTCGATTATTATGCCCACCGCAGTGCGGACGATAACTCGGGCAACTCGCTCCATGGCGAATGTTGCCTTTTGTCGAGCCTGGGGATGCACCGTGCTCCAAAAAGAATCCCATATACCCCACAGAGCGTCCCACTGCGCATCGTGGCCCTCCTTGTTCTTTATTTGCCACCTCGTACGGTTAACCATATCGCGCACCGCGGTCTTCACAGGATCGCGAGCCGCAAGCCAAGCCGTATCAAATATCATGTTATTGTCCATCGCTTCGATGCCAGAGGGGTGGTCGCGCACGGCATCACGACCGGCCCTCATGCCTGCTGGCAATGCGACGTCCCACGCGGCCAGGAATTGCGCTATCCCCTTGCCAAAGATGCAAAACCTAAGGCGCTCAATGCCCTGCGTTCCCCCCGAAGTTTCCATTTCCACAACTCCGGAGAAACCTTCGAAACCGTTTTTCCAAAGTAACTTGTACACCTCTGCCTCGACGGCTGGTCGAATAGCGGCTTCAAGTTCCTCCGGCCGTAAGTTAGAGTTGACGATCTCGGTTGTGAGGTGATTCGAAAGTAGAGCAGTGGACACGATTTCGGCTGTCTTCAACATCTCGCGCTCCAAAGACTGCTTTAGCTGAGGTTGCATGCGCCGAAGAACTCGTGGGTGGAAAAATAACGATACGTTCATTTTGATGAGCTCGGTTGGGAGCGCCCAAAGTGTCCGGTAATATGCGTTGAGCCCCGCCACTATCGCTGGGCCACCTTGCTCTCGCAAAACCGCCATAGCTTCGACCATATATTCTGAGTAGAAGCGCGTAAACTCGTTCACTGAAAGGTCGGCTATTCTAGGGATATGCCTCTCGTAGCGGCGGAAGAGGTCGTCAGGAGTAGGCAGGTCTTGGGCTGGGTGGTACCGAGCCACGACCATCAAAATCGTCCAAGAGAAGAAGAAAGAGTTGTAACGTCGAGGACTATAATACCGCGCCTTGCCGTCCTGGGAAATTAAATAGCAAGCTTTGATGATTGCCATCAAATCGACAGGGCGGTCTAAAGCAATTTCAACTTCGCAATACGAGCTTTGGTAGGAGGATGGGTCGACATTGGTGGTATATTCGTCAGTGGCGGTCCAAGAGCCCCTGTTGAGGGCGGCCGTCCACCTATTCATCGCCTGGC
The DNA here is from genome assembly GCA_025200755.1 of Ceratobasidium sp. C01. Classification (NCBI taxonomy): domain Eukaryota; kingdom Fungi; phylum Basidiomycota; class Agaricomycetes; order Cantharellales; family Ceratobasidiaceae; genus Ceratobasidium; species Ceratobasidium sp. C01. The sequence goes on along the minus strand of JANWGL010005914.1, from coordinate 9,086 downwards.
CGTCATCTGATCGCCGTTCAAATCGGTAGAGTGATTGCTGATTACCATCTTCGTTGGACATCCGTGCGATGATAAACCTGTGAGGAACGCGCCCCGACTCGTCCACGAGAATCTGGAATGCTGTGATCTGCTTTAGGGTATCCGCTTGGCTGTACCAATCGAACATGGGCCCCGAATCTGACCGCCTCGTCGGGAACTCAATGCGAATGGGTGTTTGGCTCTCGAGAGCAGGGGAACTAGGTGAAGATGTAGAGCCAGCCATCGTAGTGCCAGCGAGGGATGACAGGAAGTTTGCACGACGGGCTGGTGGGGATCCCCCCAAGGCGACCCGGGGGTTATCATGCTTGGATCAAGCTTACCATGAGGTCGGCCCCAATTCCGGTCCCGGGGGCTCGATGGCCAAGAGGACAAATCCGGGATGCGTTGGCGCTGATCATGGTGTGCAATGCATCTTGATGCATACAATCATCCGTCATGATGCGCACCGTTTTTATTGTAATTCTCCCGGGACGAATATGTCGTCACTTACCTCAAGTATGTAATCACCTAGATATTATATCTCAAATTCTCCCTATCTATTACACTGGTCTTTTCAGTTTCTACACAGGACGTCAAGTGACTACCTTACAACCCCGGCGTACCGTCCGTTCATTTCTTAATATTATATATGGTACATAATTGGGGGCGTAGCATTGACTGGAATAGTTGTTGAGCGCAACGGCGTCGCCCATACTTGTATTGTAGCCGCGGGGCAGACCGGAAATCACCGAGCCAATTCAAACTTGACGAAGCCATGATTCGCGCGCCATATTATTATGGTCCCCGATCCGCCACCGGATGATGTCTCCCTCACAGATGGGTTGGCGCTGGCTAGAGTCCTTTACACGGTATATTCTACCCACCCATCATTGTTCGTATGACTCTTTCAGAGATAGGTCTAAAAATAACTGATCCGATAACATCGACCGCAAACCAAGAAGCCTACTTAGTTCACCTCGCCTGCGTTATCGCCATACGCAAACGGTTGGACGGACTCGCACTTCTTGCCGGCCGTGTGCCTTAGCTCAGAAGGACCATCTACTCCGATTACGCCTCGGAGTAGCAGATGGAGGCGCTAGTGTCTGGCACTATAAGTTTATTGCTGAATTATATGCGCCTGCTGGACAAGCAGACATGACCGATGAATAGGCGATGACCCAAACCAATAGCGGATCAGTTACTTACCGAACTACATCATACAAAGAATGTAATTCGAGAACACCAAAAGGTGATAAGCAAATGTATCAAAGAGCAATACCTGTCCATTTGTGGGTAGTTTCATGACGCCAGCTGTCATTTGCGTTCCCCGCTATAAAATAGAGCTTTGATTCGGTGCGCAATGCGCAGTATCGATCGGGTCACGTACCTGAACCCAACCATCACTAACATAATTCTGTAGGTTCGAAAACGATAAGTCCCACTCGAACGCCACACCCCACTTGCCTTTTCGTCCTACAACTGAATCAGACGCAATATTTAATTTGCGCTGCGCGCTAACAATCGCATGTACAGTTGCGTTTCCCGGCCCAGTAGACCTATGCACGGTGCGGACCCATAGTGTGCGACTGAATCATTTATTAAACGTCTGGACTAAAATGATTACGGACCAAGACGCAATATACAGGAGCGAAATTAGAAATAAGCTACGATAACAAGCTTTATACAGGAACTTTGGGTCTCACGACAGTAAAAGTGTAAAAAACAAACTATTATCGAATCATTTATTCGTCAGACGTTTCCTCCTGGCGAGCCAACAGCAATAACCGCTGTGGAATACAAACTCCGCTCTCTTCCTCGTCCGAGCTCTCTTCCTTGTCGGCAGTGCGCTCAGCTTTCTCAAGCTCGGCGAGCCGGGCTAGTTCCGCAGTCAGTTCACGCTTCCCGTCGCTCTCGCCTTGAAAGAGTTGGAACTTCTTTGTTGCCGAACCGGCAGCACCACGATCGTCTTCATAATATAGCAGTACCGTACCCGCTGCCAACAATAAATCCGTAAGCTTAAGAGGCGAACTAATGAAACAATATAATAGTAATTAGTAAGGTGAATTTTCGAAGGAGCGTATACGTACAGCCAGCCTTCACATCCGAATAGTGGCTTCTCGAACGTCTCAATTTTCGCAACCGTAGTGCCTCTGTATTTCCCCCCATCCTAAAGAGCGAATTAATATACTGCCCAAAACGAAACACGTATGAACGAGCATACCCCGTCAAAGACCGTGACAGCACCCGAAGCAGCCTTCTCAACGTAGCCCGAAGTAAACGTAACCGCAGTACACGTACGCGGGCTCTTGGCGTCGCACTCGTTGATGCTCCTTGCCTTGACATCTGGAGTAATTCCGCGTAAGTATCCTAGTGCCAACAACATAAAAGGGCACCTTACAAAGCGACGAGAACTGTTCCCCATAACGCATTCGATAGTGATAAAGATAATACAAATCAATGGACGTGCCAATTCCGAAAGGGGAATATAGCCGAGTCTTGGCGCTGACTTCACGAGGTGAGCCGGAGCTAAATAAATTATCAGCATCTCACAAGAACGGAAGCTAGAACTAAGCCAACTCACCCCTCGTCGATACCTCCCAGGGCTGTGAAGTAGAGGGACCCCATCAGAGTATGGGCAATGCGCTTCTTGTGTTCCGAGTCCCCCAAAGAGCTTCCTAGGATAGTCGCGGCTACTTTGCCCGCAGCTTCACGAAGAACCCCCCATGTGTCTTTGCCGAGCTCTTCGGATACGATGGCCTCGGACTCGTCAGTTCCGGTTGTGTTAACTTCGTCGAGGGCCGATCGTTCCCTAGACACGCGGTGAGAAAAGCTTTATATCAAACATAAGCTACTCACGAATAATACGTTTTCCATTTTCCATCTTTAATCCCAGTATCATACGGCGGCAGAAGGCTAGCGTGGAGACCGAAAATTGAGTCTCACTGCGTCTGGAATTTGATTTTAACCTTACCACCAGCGTTCAACACATTTCTTGAACCATTTGCCTGTAGGTTTCTCTTGAGACCACTCCGGGTGCTGTAAAATAAATCACATGAGCTACCATTCGTAGTTAAGATCGATGGTCTCCTACCGCCTCCCAATTTGGCGTGATAGACTCCTTGAGTTTCGGCCCCGTCTTCGAAGTAGCAGCTTTCTTAGTAGCAGCCTTCTTAGTTGCAGCTTTCTTAGTTGCAGCTTTCGTAGTAGCAGTCTTCTTTGTAGCAGCCTTCTTAGCTAGGGGACCATCCTCGGCAGACGTCGACGGGTTTGAACGTTTGGGGGGCATGTTGAAGTGGTGGTGGAGGTGTAGAGGAAAGAACACTCCGCCTCTGGCGCTTTGTATGAGGCACAATCTGCCACCATACGTCATACTAACGCCAGGGTCTACCCTGAAGCGGTCAAGCGCCTACCGAATTGAATTAAATTAGCAACCCTGGTTCAACTGTACCCCAGGTTTGCGCTAACTCACTTATTCGCATACACTCGTCACAAGATGTTTCACCCATCTACAATACATTCCTCAGAGGCATCACTTCTGATACAATGAGCCTATTCACGCGTTCCAGATAGACAAATCTATTAGAACGGATATCCCTTACACAGAAACATTCAACCCCGAGCCAACGACAGCAATTCTTGCGGAATGCACACTTCTGTATTTTCTTCAGACTTAAACTCTTCTTCTTCGATCCACCAATAGCGTTTGTCCGTGAAAATCTCTTTCCCATCGTTCTCGCCCTGGAAGAACTGGAAGTTGGCCAAGGTACGCTGAGGCACTCTATCAGTGACCTCGTATAGTGTTTGGTCACCGCCTACTACATCTCTCGAGATAATTTACTCACAGCCAACCTTGAGATCCAAACAGGGTCCTTTCGAAAAGTTCAAGCTTCGCAGCTGTGGCGCTGTAGCGTTGCCCAAAGTCACTCCAGGCGAGGAGACAAATATAAACACAAAGTGATCCCACCGACCGCAGTTTTCTCTATACGGTCACTGCTGTAACGGAACGCTGTGCATTGGGCGGGCTTCTCGCTATTGCAGTCGTCAATCGTTTTATCAATCGCAACTGAGGAAACGTAAGTAAGTGCAAACATAACAGAACAAAACAAAACATCGAGAATTAGGTCTCTTACAAAGCATTGATCCATACTCCAAAACTCCAGAAATACGTGATCCCCGATGATAATAGTAGAAGAAATCAGTGGAAGTTCCAATACCGAAAGGTGAGTACAAGCGGGTGGTTGTCTGTATAGTCCTCGGCGTCCAAGTTCTTCGGGCCGGGTCAGCACAGAATATAAACATAACGACAACTAAACTTACTCGTCGTCATATCCTTCCATAGAAGTGATATAGAGTGATCCTAATAAAGTACGAACAGCTCCCTCTTTATTTTCTTCTTCCAATTTGCTTCCTAGGTGGACGGTTGCTACACCTGCAACTGACGCCCGCGAAATCTCCCAGGTGCTCAGCACAAAACCATGAGATGTAATTAACCGCGACCCATCCCCCTCTAACAAGTTGATTTTGTCCTATCAGACTAGTCGAAACGTACCACCATCTATCGGTGCACTTATTTCCCAACTCTCCCGTCGTCTTGTCGTGGGACCATCTCAGATTCTGTGCGGAGCACGAGCACACAGCCTTTGAGCGCGATCACTTACGCACAGTTTCCCAATCTGGAGTCCTAGACGCTTTGAGTGTCGAAGATGCCATCATCCCCGGGTAGTTTGGGTTATGGGTGGTTATATGCTATGTATGTAGTAGTTCGGACGTATTCGAACGCGTAGTGGAGAGAGACCTGAAGGTTGTGTATCACAAAGGGATTCCTAAATCGCGCATACATTGACCGTCACGTGATGATAAGCGCCCAACTGAATCACAAGCGTGCGACATCGCCTGAGCCCGAAAGCCCGCGTAACCACTTGTAAGTGTTTGAGCTCAGCCACTATTCACCGGTTACCGTTGGGAACATCAAATCGCACCCGGTAAATAGTCCCTACAGTTTGCTCGAATTTACCGTACTGGTACTTCAAGTAGTAGGCATATAATTTCAGAGCGCCTTAGCTAAAGCCCTCGCACGATTCGAGCTACCAGTCACTACGCGGAGCCATACTCCATAGCTTTTTTGATAATAACATTGAATAAGCTTTCGAAGAAGGCATATATAAAATCAGAGTATGTATGTCTAGGGCGATTGAAAACAGGGCGAACCGGCATCGACAAGAAGTTAACAAACAAAGCAACGAGCCCATACTAGCGCGTACGGGAGCGAGAAACATATAGAAGAAACGGAAGCACTATAGACGTGTGATACCAGTGCATATGACTCCCTAGTTTGGAACGCGGCTGAATAGGGAGTGGTATCTGAGCGAGGATCCTGGCAATGCATGTCAGTGAGAGGTACCTACCTTGAAACTAGGTTCAGTCTAAGTTTTGTTCGTCATCGTCCGTAGCCGCGCCCACGTCATCACGAAATTGGTTGAATCATTACGGGGGATTATAATTAACAAAATCGAATGTAATGTACGTATTCACTTGTAATGAACATAGGGTATATGCGTATATTATCAGCGCATGATCAGCCACCAGCGGTTAGTACATTTATGATGGTGATTGTATGGTGGTGACATAAATAAACATTCTATCATTCATACAACATCGTATCATAATCAGCAGGTTGGCATCTGATGATCATTGCACGCCAATCATGGCGACGCTTGAGCTTTCATATGTACAACACAATCCTGGGCGTAATCTTGCAATGGAACCTAATGTTTACGCACACTTCTATTACAGGTGGGTCCATATCATAGCCCATTCATGCATGTACTATTTGTAAGATTGGCGGATTCGCGCATATGTGATGTATCCTTAGATGATTCTTAATGATGGCGAGTTTTCGCCACTCGGGTAGCCATTGCATGGGCGCTTCAGGGCGCTGTGGTTTGGGCATGCATTTGCGAGGCGGCATCAATATTGTGAGCTATCATGGGGGGTATGGATGTATCAGTATCGTAACCCCACTGACGTGCAGCGTGGCTGTCACCATTTGCTTATTGTGCTTTAATTAAATCTTCTTAGGCTATGGTTTAATGATTACTGTAAGATGCGTCAATTATAAGAGTTCTTTCTATGTACAAATGCAGACAATTAGGTGGGGCTAACTCCCACTCGATGGTAAAAACAAAACAAGTGATTTGTTGTTGGCGACAGGTCACATCACGTGCAGATTCTTTTCGCTACTCAGCCGCCGCCGCATCAATCTCTGCATCCAACATGGCGAGGGCACCACTCGCAAGATAAGAGGTAGGTGCTTCGTTCAAGCTAAGATGGCTGGAGGTAAATAGCTCCCTAATAACTCATTAGCATAAGAATACTAACGAAGTGTTATCATGGGTTTGACTTACTTATTCCACCAATCTAACAGGATCTTTGTCTGACCGGCGTACTTAGGCTTCTCGAGATATCCACGGAGCTGGTTGTAGAACTCAATATAGTGGAACGCTGTTCCAGTATCATTGAATGTCTCATCGGCAGTCAGCGAGTGACGAACCTATCGGTAAATCCATAAAGGTGAGTGAACACGAAGCTATACGATTCAAGGGACTTACAATCACTGCCACGTACGCCAGAAACCCAGTGGTAACCTTGGTGAGCTGATACTTTTGAGCAGTACCGCTTCGTCCTTTCTTTCGCGCGTTTGGCATTGCAATAGCAGTGGCTGATTCGACCGACGATGGGGTAAATAAAATCGATTGGGCAGCCTAGATGGTCATGAATTAGTACGTGTACGTTTATAACATGATATCACTCACTTGAATCAGCAGTTTTCCCTGGAATAAACCCTCGGATGGCTTGTCGGGGTTACCCTTATAATCGCGCCAGAGGACACATGGCCACAAGCTCGCGTCCATCGGCGGCTGTCCATTCACGACGAAATTATTGCGCTCACTGAACGTATGGTAAGTTTCTCATTCGCAAACTAGATAAAACTAATTTACTCTTCGTTATCCCAGTTAACAGTGATTGGCGCAAGGAGACGTGCGAGACCCAGGTGTGATAAACCTCGGGTTGATTTGGATTTACTGTCTAGTGGTGGCGACCACATAGCCCAGTTTACCATTTCGACTTTAACCTTCCGATTATCCTCGGCCTTCGAGTTACTTTGCCCGATGTTGAGCTAAACAATTATTGAGTACCATGCTATCACTGGGAGTACTAAACAAGCTCACCGTTGTTCGGACAGTCCGTGCGTAAGCGGGCCCATTAGCCAGCAGAGCGTCAGCAAGCTCGGGCTCAAGTCGCATTAGCTCATCATATAGATCGACTGAGCGAAGATCCCTAAGAGTATGGCATAGGTAAGTGCAATCAACAAACGTGCGAGTTTAGCACTTACTTCGCTGAAGCAGAGGCGCGCCACACAGCCTGTTCGTCGTCTTCCATATCATACAGACGTTTCCCAACAGTAATAACATCACGCGAGTCCCAGAACATGTCCACCAGGCGGGTCATCTGGCGGGCATGCACGGCCAACAGATCCTTTTCCTCTTCTTCAGCTGCCCGTGAGCGACGAGTCCTGGAAAAGCTGGTGAGTAATTGAATAGAAAATCGGTAAGTGTACCAACCTTGTACGACGTGGAGCCATAGCAATGATAGGGAAATACATAGTGAAGTTGGAAGCGTTGGTAAAAGCTGGAAGGGGGGCCGATGTGAGCTGGATGGGGCTTTTGCGTCGGTGAGTCCACCTTTTATAACCTGATTTTTCTTGAGGCTGACGACGCGTCCGTAAGGCTTGTACGGAATATTGTTTGTGCCAAGTTGGCCGATATCAGCAGTACCTGGTGCGCCGACCTGTTTCACGCCGTCCTAGTGCAATCAACACCAACTCCGCTGTCTGTTGGGGCCTGATGCGTAAGTTCACCCGCCCACAATACTGGGACACATTGTTCTCACCCTCGAATTTTCTTCACCCTCGCAGGATGTATGTCTGCCTCTGTGGCGAGAGCTTTTCTAGGCAAAAGTCGCTGGGTCTTCATCGGAATACCTGCAAGGAGGTGCTTGCGGAAGAGGAAGCACTGTTTACTCCATTAGCTCGCCACCAGCATGCTCGTCGGGCCACCCAAGGTCCCACAACTCGTCGATCCCGCAATCCTGATGGTGTCACGCCTGCAAACACTGTGAGTTTACTTCAATTCTTGCTGTACGGGTATATGGTAACATTTAATATCAGAGCTCACTTATCCCTCCTGATGCTGGAAATTCCAGTGTTTCTCGTCCCATCTTACCCCCCCTCGACCCCCCAAATTCCCATGTATCCCCTGAACCACCTGAGATTGCTGCCGTCACATATCCGGCTACACGATCCCATACAAGAAGGATCCAGGCGGACTACCGACTTAACCATGACGCGCTCCCCGATGGACCACCACTTCTACCAACCACAGTTCAGTCTGCCCCACCACCTCCCTCTACGCATCGAAAATCGCGAGCCAAAAAGTTCAAGACTGAGCCGGACCTCTTTGGTCGCTACCGAATCTACACCTCCCAACCGCTCACCATTCCGGATCCCACTCTCGGCGCCGCTCCTAGCCAACCAACTCCGCCGCGCTCCATCGACCAGATCATCTCCCCATGCCCCAATCTTTCGACGTACTACTTGCAGCGTCACCACTGGCTCAACAATGGCCAAAAATCTTTGAATAGCCGGGAAGAACTTCGCGATTTCCTTCTCCAACCAGGATTCCGTGCAAGTGATCTTGTTGGAGTGAACTTTCGTACGTTAGACGACAAGCTCGCCCACGCTGCGACTTTTTCGGATAACCCCGACCACCCTGCAGCTGAGGGTTGGCGAAGCTCAACGCTTTATGTTCAAGTACCCCCGAGAGGCAAATCTCAGGCCGCACACTCAGCAAAAAGTGGTGGGTGTGATATAAGGTAAATAGTACCAGGTAACTCTATTACACAATAACAATACCCCCTGGTGGTAAGGGCCCAAATAACACACCTAATAACACCATGTAATTACTCCACACAAATTACACCAAATTACGTCTTGTAACCACAAAGTGTGA
>JANWGL010005909.1:0-36758 GCA_025200755.1 Ceratobasidium sp. C01 | reverse complement strand
ACAGCCAGGCGAAACCTTTCCCAGTGATGGAGTCTGGAGCGATTTTGCTATACCTTGACCAGGTTAGTCGCCGAGCCGATCCTTACGTTTGTAACAAACATTAACCCAAAATGCGGTAGTTTTACGATAAGAACAAAGTGGTTCGTCACACGGTTTACATTACATGAAATCACTCATCTAACAAATTTACTTTTAGTTTGGGTTCAGCGACCCCCTGGAGCACAACCAGATGGTGCAATGGCTGTTTTGGCTTAACGCCGGTTTGGGTCCGATGCAAGGTCAACTGAACCATTTCAACAAGTTCGCCCCTGAGAAAATTCCCTATGGTATCAAGCGGTGAGCAAACACGAGCAGCACGAAAATAATAATTACTGACATGACCGAACAGCTATCACGACGAGACGGTTCGCCTGCTTAGTGTTATTGATGATCATTTGTCAGGTATGTTCTTTGTTGCTCGAACAAACCTCGAGGACTCATCGAAGTTTTGATGAACAGGGAAGTTCACTGGGGAACCTGAGCGCGAGTACCTTGCTGGGAATGGCAAGGGCAAGTACAGCTGGTAAGCCCCGTCACTGCTACGTGGTCGACAACATAAGCTAATCAGGGATAACTTGCAGGGCCGACATGTCTACGTACACATGGTATGTCAAACGTCGACACCGTGCGAGAACGTTTTGACTTACCGAGACCTATGATAGGGTTTACATCGCGGAATTCAGCGGGATTACGAAGGAGGAGTTGGACTCGATGAAGCACCTCACGGCTTGGTTGGAGCGAATCAAGGAGCGCCCTGCCGTTCAACGGGCGTTGAACAACTACAAGAAACCGGAGTGACCGTGACCGGTGAAACAAGTGTGAATAGTAACCAAATAACAATCCTATAGTATCAGTTTCGAGTATTTTGCTTGCGTTTCTATTTGGGTTTTATTAGAAATGTTGCCAGCTAAGCCAAGGAAATGATTAAGCAGGGGTGCGAAGGGCTTCGATTTGAGTCTATCTAATGACAATATCGGGCAGCTCCGGATCTTCAGAATCGCATGGATATCAAGTAGGGCCTTAAAACGCCGCAAATTGAGCCAGAAAAGGATTTTGTGAGAAGCACCGTCGCGTCGCACGGTCGGAGAACCGCTGGCTTATTTCCAAGTTCGGACATCAGGAACATATGGACGACAGCGTGTGAGGCAACTTGGCATGAGATAGTTTCCATCCAGCCTCAAACCAGTGAACGAGTTCCAAACGTTCAGTAGGGCGACAGCAGGAAGACAGGGGTGGTAGAGTCGCGGAGGCAAAGGTCAAATTAGCCGCCGAAAGTCGTCCGAACTCTCACTCTTCGGTCGGGAATACACACCCTAGCCCTCCCACCACCACTCTACTGCTTGCTTTCCAGTTGTGCATAGACTCGTCTGCTGCTGTGTATGAATCAGTTGTCTCCTACATTTGGTCAATAATTTTCAACGAACAGTACCAATATGATTCCCGGAATCGGCTTTACCCGCCTCTTCCCCACGCTGCACTGCGATGAACCTGCGAAATCGCCAATTTCTCGCACAGCTGCAGCTGCAACAGATGCAGTCTTGAAGAAGGTTTCGGCCGGCGAGACAGAGCTCAGGAGGTGGAAGAGGAGCTTTGAGGCGCATGCGAAGGATGCGAATGGCCAAAAGTGAGTCGACGGCTTTATTCGCATTTTGGGCACACGCTAACTCCCAACAAGATTCCTCGACAAGGAGTCGTTTATCAATGCCATAGCACCAAAGGAGGACTTTACTCGCATCCACCGCGACCAGTTTGGCATCCTCTTTCGCGTTGCAGATAGTGCGCGTCGTGGGCTGGTGTCCTGGGATGACTTCGTCGTGTTTGAGACTATGCTCAAACGCCCAGACGCAGACTACTGGATTGCTTTCCAGTATTTCGACGTGTGAGCAACTAGCTTGAGACTTGGCCTCATGTTGGCTGAGAACCCTCTCTCGTATACAGCGATAGCAACGGGACTATCACTTTTGATGAGTTCAAAAATGTGTTTTCTGCCAATCTAGGGCCAGACTCGATTCCCTTCAACTTCGACTGGTATGTTCAAGCTCAAAATCTTGTGACCTGCTAAACCAATATCCGTTGTATAGTGATTGGGTCAAATTGTACTTGGGGAAGCGAGATGGAGAACATGTCCTCGGATGTGCGTACCAATAGCCCATCTGGCCCAAATGCCCATAACTAACCGCATGGATTTAACAGACCATGAATTCACACAGCTCATGAAAGGGCTACAAGGGGAACGTCTTAGGCAGGCGTTCAAATATCTTGACTCAAACCAGGATGGGTTTATTCGCCCCGACCAGTTCAAACGTATCATTCTCGTACGTGTGTCCCTACTCCTGCATAGTTGGAACGAACAGACTAACAAAGTCGACTAGGAACTCGCTGGACACAAATTGTCAGAGTCGGTCCTAGAACGATTGCCAACACTGACAACTCTCACGCCCGGTCAAAAAATCTCGTTTTCGGAAGTTATCGCGTTCCACAATGTTATCCACCGTGAGAATTTCCACGTTTGTCAGGAAGGATCCTTCTAATTGATATCCCACGAACCCAGAAATGGACATGGTCGAACGGTTCGTCAGCGCCTATCTAGATCCACCGCCGTCCTAATCTCACATAATTCATTTATAGTGTGATCCGCGACGCAACGGCCAAGTCCAAAGATGGTAGGATTGACCAGACGGACTTCCTGAATCACGCCTCGAAGACCACGCGCTATGGTCTCTTCTCGCCTATGGAGGCGTCGATCATTTTCCACTTCGCGTCACGTGGTGCTGGTGGACAATCGCGTTTGAGTCTGCTGGACTTTGCTCAACTGCTCGACCCACGATGGAAGGCTCCATCTGACGTGGACCGCGAACGCGCAGTTGCACAGTCCCAACGTAGCTATTTGGACGGTTTTCTGCATTCAGCATATAATTTCGGGTTGGGTGGTATTGCTGGAAGTATTGGTGCGACAGCTGTGTATCCCATTGATCTTGGTAAGCCTTTTACAGCATATCTCATCGTCTTCACATGCTAATTCAGATATCTCCAGTCAAGGTACATAGTATATTACCGTTTTCAGTAGTATTGACTCTTCGCTGATCATGATGCCATTACGCCCTGTAGACAAGGTATGCTCGACTAGCCAAGGTGTAAAATGATAGCTAATGTAATTTCTTAGAATGCAAAATCAGCGATCATCTGTCGTAGGTCAAATGCTGTATAAAAATAGCTTTGACTGCGCCCAGAAGGTGCTTCGGAACGAGGGTTTCATAGGTTTCTATCGTGGACTCGGCCCTCAGCTCATCGTATGTGTTCCCGGCCCGGGATGTAGCACTAACTCTAACCTAATGTTTTCTCAATCACTCGCATTTAGGGTGTTGCGCCCGAGAAAGCTATCAAGCTTACTGTGAACGACCTTGTGCGAGGCCGTACAACCGACCCAGAAACTGGGCGCATCAAGTTAATATGGGAGCTCATCGCCGGTGGTACAGCGGGAGGTTGCCAAGTTGTGAGTGTTACTCCTAAAAGGCGGGTCGCGGCGCGCCGAGGCTGAAGCGTGTGAATAGGTCTTCACGAACCCACTCGAAATCGTGTAAGTCTTCCCATAACTCTGTTTAGCCGAAAGTTCCTAGCTAATCTACCACGGTTGAAGTAAAATCCGTCTGCAAGTGCAAGGTGAAGCAGCCAAGGTCGAGGGAGCCGTGCCGCGTGGCGCTGTCCATATTGTGCGCCAATTGGGTTTATTCGGGCTGTACAAAGGTGCTTCGGCATGCCTGTTGCGTGATATTCCCTTCTCGGCCATCTACTTCCCTGCATATGCGCATATGAAGAAGGATGTCTTCGGCGAGGGCTATAATGGAAAGCAGCTCGGATTTGGTGAGACCCTTCTGAGCGCCGGTATTGCGTGGGTGCCATCTTCTCGAGCTCCATCATACGTATATTAATTGATCGGCATTTACAGGGGTATGCCCGCGGCGTACCTTTCCACTCCAGCTGGTTTGTGAGATTCATTTCTCCGGGATATTATTTGCTCATATTTGTGTTTTTAAAGATGTGATCAAGACCCGACTACAAGTCGAGGCTCGCTCAGGGCAGACCACTTACAATGGTATCACGGATGCATTCAGAAAAATCAGTACGTCCGCCTTACCCTAGCTATGCACGCCGCTAACTTGTCGGGTATAGTGCGGGAAGAGGGTCCTAAAGCACTCTTCAAGGGTGGCATTGCCCGTGTGGTGCGTAGCAGCCCCCAGTTCGGCTTCACCCTCGTGGCATATGAGTACTTGCACAAATACGTGCCGGTAAGTTCATCCTTCGATAATTCCCACGTATCTTGTCTAAGCGTTCGGCCTCCAGTACCCCGGCGAGAAAGGGACGCAGAAACTCGAGACGGCGCTCACCAGTGGTCAAGAGGACTTGTCCCGCGTTCGTGCACGGAACGCACTCAAGATCTTGCTTGACGTGCACAGTGACTTCGAGAGGAAACCTGTGGGAGCAAAAGCCGCATAAGGTGCAAGATGAAAATAGACTAAATAGTGCTATATGGTATAGGCAGGGCATGACTGGCTCTATTCTTGTATTAGAGGTGAGAGGGGGGGCTGCAATTATTCATTTCATTTGGAACCTGGACATCGCGCTGTGAGCGTCCGCCGTACCCTAGTATTCACAACTCATCCATATTCGGCGACCGACACGTACGCGTGCTTTCTATGTGGGATGCCGCGAGAAATCCGCATTCCTTCATCGACGAATACGCCATCGCGAAATCCTCGCCTACGTAGATATTTCAAATCAGTCAAACACACAATCATTGCTCGGACGCATTTGTTGACCGTCCATGCTTACTTGGACTGAATAGTTGGTTCCACGACCACCGTCATGGAGATGAAGGTGTAAGTATACGTGTGATCCGTGCTGCGTAATAATTCTTGCCGGCGGATGATTCCCACAGAGTCCGCCGTCGTGCAGGGAGAGGAAGATGGATTTGTCTGCGAAGCCCCAGTCGTTACTGTACTTCTGAGTCCAGAGACTTACAGGGGTATGTGAACTAGCCTTTGTTTCCTATGACTAGCTGGGGTTTGGGTTTCGGCCATCTTTGCTCCGACGGCATGACTTGCTTTTGCTCGCCTGCCAACGCATTTCATGATTATTTTTCTAGTAGTCAACATCGCTTTGGGCCCAAGAGCCCTATTCTATACGATTCCGTGATTGAACAACTCGCGTATTTTAGGTAGTTTGGGGATGATAGTCTAGGCTAGCGGAATTAGCTCGCTAGTTCCCTATGCTCAGAGAGCGATCTACACCTTCCAGTTAGCCCACCCGCAAGTTTATCATTGATCGGCATGCACGGGTGAGCAACGCGTGGCTCCTACATCGGCAACCCGACTACTGTACCTTGAGCAAGGAATGCGCAGCCACAAATTCCGGAATATCCGCTGCTTCTACCTATGTTCTTCTGTGAACATAATCATGCCGTTAGAAGGGCGATCAGGCCTTCTCGAGCACATCTATTGATGCGCACATATGTAGCGCTTGCTTGGCTCTTCGGTGCGTTCTCTTTTAGGGAATGTTAGGGAAAGTGGGAATAAAACCCTAAAAAGAAGCTAATGCGCAGCAGCGATCGCTATTTTTGGGCCAGCAACTTGGCAAGATTCGGTTCACACTTGTTTCAATTTGTCGAATCATGGTTTGTTCACCGAAGAGCTGAATGTTTGGGTATTGGTCACAGACCTTTCCACGACCAAGTGTATAGGTCAATGCACTTTGTCAGACGGCCTGTGCGCGGTGCGCGCAGATCCGGCCAAGATACTCAGTAGCGGAATATGCTCAACGGTAAAGAGGTATATAAGTAGGCATAACGCGCTCAACTATCCTCATCTTGTCCTCTAGGTTAGATATCTACTCGACTCCTCTCTTTCTTTCAATTTCGATTTCTCCGCTCTGCGCTCGATGTTTTCCGCCTTCGCGATCTTAGCGGCCCTCGCTGCCAGTCCCGCTCTCGGGGCTACTGTCGACTACGACTTTCAAATCAGCAACGTCAACGCGGCTCCCGACGGATTTGAGCGTTCAGTTGTCGCCGTGAATGGTCTCATTCCTGGGACTTTGATCACGGTTAGTGGAAACATGACATTTGTTCCCGGCGCACACGGTTCTAACGACGTTCTTCAGGCTAACAAGGGCGACACTCTGCGTGTCAACGTGACTAACCTGGTACGTTTTGCTTCTGTTTCACACTGTTGCCCCAAGCGTGCTCAATCTTTTCTATAGTTGACTGATAGCTCGATGCGTCGAGCGACCACTATTGTGAGTCCTAGGTTTTTTTTCGGCATGATAAAGTACTAATATCTTTGTTATATCAGCATTGGCACGGACTGGTATACATATTCTCCATTGTCACAAATATAAGCCACTAATTTCCCGCCATTCAGTTCCAATCGAGCACCGCAATGGAGGATGGTCCAGCTTTTGGTGCGTAGTATCAGTGTTTGTCAACGAATTGGACTCAATGTTATCGCATACAGTCACCCAATGCCCCATCTCTCAGTACAATTCTTACACCTACGAGATTCCGCTAAACGACCAGACTGGCACGTTCTGGTATCACAGCCATCTATCTAGCCAATACGTCGATGGACTCCGCGGTGCTTGTAAGTGGCAGTTATATATCCATGAGCGACCATAGCTAAAATTGTTCACCTGCAGTGGTCATTTATGGTAACAATTATTCGGTCAATGGTAAACGTAACGGGTTCTAATGCATTATTTCAGACCCCGAAGACCCCCAAAAAGATTTATACGACGTCGACGACGAGTCTACAGTTATCACCCTGGCAGACTGGTACCACACCCCTGCCCCTACTCTCTTGGATCAATTCTTCGCAACCACCAACACTGCACTGAATGCTCCGTACGTGCAGATTTTCCTTCTGCTACTAATGTGCCTAACGTTTTCCAACAGTGTACCCGACTCTGCTCTCATCAATGGCAAAGGCCGCTACGTCGGCGGCACAGCAGTCGATCGCGCTGTCTTGAACGTGACACCAGGGAAGCGTTATCGCTTCCGTGTGATCAATATCTCTGCTATTGGTTCATACACATTCTCTATCGAAGGCCACAGCTTGACCATCATCGTGCGTACCACCATTAAAGGCTTAAAGCGACCTAACTGACTATTCAAACAGGAAGCGGACGGTATTGCGCACGAGCCCCTGGTTGTTGATAGTTTCGATATTTACGCTGGCCAGCGTTACTCAGTCATTGTAGGTCAATTTCAAGTTTAAAGGACGCATATACTCACCAACCATTACAGGTTGAGGCCAACCAGACGGTGGCAAACTACTGGGTCCGTGCCCCAATGACTGTAGCTGCAGCTGGTACCAATACCAACCGTAAGTCTGTTTCTATATTCACTCCAGATGACTTCGCTCATAGTTGGACTCTAGTTGATGCAACTGATGTGTTTGCTGTGCTGCGCTACGACGGAGCTCCCGATGCCGAGCCTACGACCGAGCAAGGCACGGCGATCGGCACCAACCCACTCGTTGAGGAGAACTTGCACGCACTCATCAACCCCGGCGCTCCCGGTGGCTCGGCCGCTGCTGATGTGGTTGTCAACTTGGCAATCGGACGCACGACCATCGACGGCTCCGCTGCTTTCACTTTCAACGGTATTCAATACAAGTCGCCTTCGCTTCCCACGCTGCTCCAGATCTTGGCGAACAATGCGACCACCGATGCCGACTTTGCGACTAGCGAAAACACAATCACCTTGCCATTCAACAAGACCATTGTCAGTATCTCTAACTACGATATCATAAAGCGCATGTACTCATAAAACTACAGGAGCTCGTCATCACCGGTGGAGCTAACCATCCTATTCACCTTCAGTCAGTTCTATTTCATATTACTCCCTCTACTACTGATTTCTCAACGGCGGTATAGCGGCCATGTGTTCGATGTTGTACAATCTCTCGGTGGATCCAGTACGTACAACTCAATTTTTCTTGCTGACACTCTCTCACAAAATACCCCTAACAGTCAACTATGTTAACCCCCCTCGTCGCGATGTCGTCCGCGTCTCCGCTACTGGTGTCATTCTCCGCTTCCGGGTACGTTTTAACCAACTCGCGTACCACCTGTCTGAACTGACACTGTTTCAACCGATGTATAGACCGACAACCCTGGCCCCTGGTTTGTCCACTGCCACATTGACTGTACGTCGTCAAATTCACTTTCCATAGCCAAAGACTGACGATTTTTATAGGGCATCTCGAGGCGGGTCTCGCGGTTGTGTTCGCCGAGGCTCCGGATCAAATCCGTAACGGTACCCAGAGTGTTGTCCCTAACGGAGCCTGGGATCAACTTTGCCCCAAGTACCAGGCCCTTTCTGCCGACTTGCAATAGGCGCGCTATTCCATTTAGTAGTATCGCGGGTGGTGTTCCGAATTGAGTATTGGTTGGACTGTTTGGACTGTCTGGTATATCTCTCGGGTTTCTATATGTTACTAGGGAAAATTACATGATTTGGTTAACATGCTTCATTACGCCGGTTGTTGGACATCAAGATAAATGATCGAAGATGAAGCGATCACAAGGGCCTAAGGTAAGGATGTTTTAGGAAGGTTGTTTGATACTCTACTGATACAACATCTAATATACATCCTAGTCTCTTCTATCTATGCTACATGTGTGCCAAGTCCGTTTCAGTCTGATCGCCTTTAAAACTTGGTTATCCTTGAGAACGCAACCTGGTCCAGAGGAGTAATCGGGTAGGATTCAGTCGAGGCAGTCGAGCTCGAGCACATAGACTCCATCGATCCTGTGCGTTGCATACGATACGCGCCGCTCTTAACGTCCTCGCTAACCCAGTCATACCCAATCCCGTTCACGAGCGCATTCAGCCTCTCGATTGCTCCGCTTACTACGTCCTCGGGGTCGCATATAGTCGAGTCGATAATGTCGTCTCCCTCGTATTCCGCTAGCTTCACCAAAATCGCCTTGGGGTAGAGCGCCACGTTCAGCCCTCCGTCCAGGCCGTGAAGAATAGTGAAGGCTTCCGAGCCGGGGCGATGGCCGGAGGGACGGACGCAAGAGCCTGAAGCGTAGATAGATTTAGTCCGAGTGAGGGTCGCGCGGAGTCGGTTCCTGTTGTGCTCGGTGGACTCGAAAGTCTCCTTGCGACGGAGGACGTCGTAGGCTATAGTAGGGGAGGTCGACTGGCTGAGGGATTCAGACGCCGAGAGACCCCAGATCGAGTCTGCGACGTCACAGGAAGTAGCGCTGAAATGAGCGTTCGACCGGGCCATGCGAGGCGCTGAAATCGCCTTGGTGGATTTAGGCCGGGTGAGACCCGGCGTGTCCAATTGCCTCTCGCCCAATCCAGAGACAAGCGCATTCAGCGCATCGATGGCTCCTTGAACCGTCACGTCTGCATCTCCCTTGGCTTCTCCGACTGATTGGATAGGTGTTGGGCAAGGAGCTAGTGTGGGTTTGTATTCGCTACGCGGGCGAACTTGCGTAGCAGAAGAGTAAAGTGCCACGCCCGTTTTGGGGTTTGAGCCTCGGTGGTTGACTACTTCCGAGAAAGCATCACCAGCCTCAACATCGTTCTAAACAACCCACAAGCAATCAGCCAAAATCCCCCAACCAAACCCACAAAAGACTCACTTTAACCATAAGATAGTTTCCGTTCAAGGTAAATGCAATACGTCCCTCTCGGAACATTTTGATAAAGACCCGGCAGAGAGTCTGTTGGTACTCGAATTCGAGTAGGGTGGATACCGAAGTGCTGACCATATGCTACGGGGTAGATTAACTAACTGTACGAGCGGATGTAAGTGAGAGGTACTCACGAAAGCAGCGGCGACGGAGCGGAAGATGGCACTAGTAGAAGACATAGTCGGTTTAAGGTAGGTAAGAGGTTGGAGGCAGAGAGGTTGAAGACCGATAAGATAGTATGGGTGAGAGGAGAGGAGGTGAGTTGAACGACTCTCCTCCCATCCCCCACCCCACATTATATACCCTCCAACTACCAAAATCACGACCAAACCAACTCCCAAAATTACCACTTTAGGAACCAAACAGTCACGTGCCCATCGGTCATTATTTATCTTTTAGGTGTGCACGTGATCAAATGTTGATTGCCCGTCCAAAAAAGGCAAGTAATAACAATGCAGCGATCTGCAGTTCAAATTACATCTTTCCCCAGCTATCTAAACGTTCATCCCCCGCATAAAAACAAGTCTTTCAACGATAAATCAAATAAACCCCCAACCGAGACTACATAAGTTTAAAAGACACCTGAACCAAAAGCACCGAAAGGACATACAAAAAAACAAAGCGGAAGAAATAAGTCACGAAAGCAATCGATGTGTATGGTACATAAGTAGTGTCAGATTGGGTCATGTGCATGTATCATATTTTAAACGCGATGGGATGAGTGAAGAGGGAGGTTATGAGTGGTCGGAGGGGTTGAGGAGGGGCGCGGATGAGTTGACGTATCGCAGACGAGGGGCCTCGTGAGTTGACCTTGAGACATCGTCTGCCTCGTCGTCCTCTTCTTCGAGTGGAGGAGCGGAGGGCACGAGTAACTCCGCAGGCGGAGCAGAAGCCTCCAAAAACTCCCCAGGAGGCGCACTCGGCACCACTCCTACATCCTCCTCGGGTGGCGCACTAGCCCCTCCTACAACATCCTCCTCAGGTGGCGCACTCGGCACACCTCTCATCCCTAATCCCAATCCTAAGCCTAGTCCCTCATCCCTCGCAGACTCCCCATCCAAATACCTCGGCAAACTCAAATCCGCCTCTCCATACCGTGCCACAGGTCCCGCACCCGTCTTTTCAGGCGGAGCGGGTAACACGCCCGACGAAGGTGGTGGCGGCGGAGGTGGAAGTCCGTCCGAAGTCGATGACCCAAGTCCAGTCAATCGAGGAGACGACCCCGAAGCCTCTCCCTCCCCTTCCTGAACCTCCCTCGGCAACCCAAACACATCTTCCTCCCTCGGCGCCTCCGCTCCTCCCTCCTGCACACCACCCTCCTCGCCAGGCGCCCCAACCATCCCTCTCAACCTCTCCAACACCGTCTTATCATCCGTCGCCACATGCGCACTCACATCCCCCACACCCACGCCCTCTCCCTCTCCATAAGCATACGCATCAAGCGCGCCCCAGTCTCTCCTCTCCCTCTCCCTATCGCCCTCTCCTTCTCCTCCTGTTCTCGTTTGTTGGTCCAGCACCTGGGTCTCGCGCGGAGTTTCTAAAGATGACACGCTGGACCGCATAGGCATCTTCCCCCTCCGAACCTCTGCCCGTCCTTCCCCTCTCCTATACGCAGGCGGTAACCCAACACCATAATCGTACGCAGGCTCATCGCCCGGCGTAGCGTCCGGATGCGCATCATGATCTCCCCTCGCCCCTACTTCTCTTCTGACGATGGGGGTAGACGGTCCAGGCTGAGACCCCTCCGAATACGTCGGAACAACAGGCGAAGCATACGTCGGCGCAAGTGGTGGAAGCGGAGCCGTCTCCACACCCGAACCCGCACCCGTACCGGCGCCGGTATCAATAGCCGCCGACCTGTCATCCGCCACCCTCGAATCAGACGCAGCAGGCGACGCAGGCCTCGTCGTCGCCCGTGATAACGGATCCCGATCAGCCTCCACACGCGTCGTCGCCGTATCAAGCGCCTCATTGTCCATGTTATCATCATCGTTGTCATCCCCTGTCGCACCTAAAAATAGACGAATGAATTAGTCATACGCAACGGCGGGAAAAAGAGGTGTAAAAATAACAGCGCAGGCAGGGTGGCGAGACACGAACGTGAAACTAGTACACGAAACGAGAAAAATGGGGAAGTAGGTGGGGACTCACGTTTGTTGCCCTTGGCGATTCGGCGTCTCATTCCGAGACGAGCCTGGACTCTCCATACTGCGCTCCGGCGAGCCCAGGACTTGACACGCCGTTCGAGATCGCCCCGCTCTGACATCTCCCGTGCGCGCTCTCGCTCGTGTTCGCCCTGTTCAACGTCGGACCTGGGCGGATCGTCCAGCGTGCGCTGATGACGTATCGGAGTAGATTGCCCCGACATGGACTTTCGTACACGAATCACCCGTCCAACGCGCGCAGCCAGACTCTGCCGCACGACTTTTTCCGAAAGGCTTTCTTCTCCATCTGAGACGTCTCCGCCCTGAGCGGCGGCGAGTTCCTTTTTCTTTCGGCGGCTACGTCGTCGGCCGCGGCGAAAGACCAGAGCGCCGATGAGACTTCCGATCATGAGAGCAATGATGACGGAGAAAGAGACGACGATGGGGATGGGGTACATCCCCGAACGATCGTATTTGTCGCCCCATCCGGTGGGGAGGGAGGATTCGATCGCGAGGACGGTTGCAGTGGAACTGGCGGACGCCGTCGTAGTCGCGGCACTGGTCGTCGTCGTGGCGGATTGGGTGGGAGTGGGGAGTGGGTCGTCTGTCATATCCGCCGTCGCCGAAGCAGAGAGCTAAAGAGAGACGAGATGAGCGGATCATCACAACAACGTCGGCCAGCGGACTCACCGGTCCAAATCGCTTTCCGTGGAGTTCCCAGTAATCGTCCACGACCCAGGCCCCGCTTTTCCCAGCGACCTCGACGTCGACCGAGGGTGCGCCGGGGCTGGAGTCGGGCACGAGGTTGGCGGTGGGGTCGTATACGAATTTGAGCGGGAGGCCGGCCCGCACGAGGTCCTCGACCTGGATGTGTTCGGGGGAGAAGGTGGTGTCGTCGTCTGGGGCCTGGCCAGCGTCGGTCACGCGGCGAGAGAGGGACGGATAAAGGAATGGGAGGTCGGGCGGGGGTATGGGTGCGGGTGCGGCAAAGGCGGGTGCGACGAGGGCAGCCAACAACAGCACGGGGGCTGTGCGGTTGGTCGTGGACGTCGCCGAAGGGGTTGTTGTCGCTGTGCGTGGCGGTGTAGAGGGCCCTGCGCTGTGGCAGCTACAGGGAGCACCTGCAAGACACGGATGGGAGGTCATCTTGCCAAGTCGGTCGTCGCCTGGCCAAGGGGATTTTACCTGCGCACAAGAATAGCCTCCCACTCCCCTTCCGACTTTGCTTCCGGCCGGACTCCAGTCACCCCTAGTTCGCTTCCTTTACACCGTGGCGACCACCACCCCCGTCCATGCGTTGTCTCTGGCGTTGTGCTCCTCGTCGCCTTTGCCACTGCTGCCCCCGCCGTCGTCCAAGCGGCTGCCCGGGCCGGGATCACCCTCGAATCAACTCTTCGCGTGATCTCCAGTCACCTCCAGTCACCCTGCTGGCTCGACCACATGTCACCTGCTTCCCGATTTAACCCATTCTGCAATGTTCTGCTATTCTTGCCTCCGCGCTTATTGTCGCACATAAATAAATACAAGAATGCGTGGATCATAGGCGCCTTCTCAACTCGTGTGCGCTGCTTCCATAGACCATGTGCAGCTACAAATGCCGACGCCGGGGCTGCATTATCCACTCGCTACGGTGTGTAATTCTCCGAATGCACTGGTCGTGCGCCAGTAATATACTCTGTTTTTCGATTCCTGGCTTCTGGGTGCTGCGCTTCGCATGACAGAGGCTTATCCTATGCGCAGATCTTGCTTGCAAAGCGTTCTCTTCTTGGTCTGGATGCGAGGTTAAAATCTATTCCTCTTGAGTATCTTTTAATTTGACATTTCGTGTGCGGGAGATCTTTCTATTGCCAATCATGAACGGGCAACGAGCAACTCCCGAGCCGAGTGGCATTCAGCCTCTATCCTACAGCGGACCTCTCCAAGTGAGTCTTCGATCTTGCAATAATCGTCCCTACAATGACGCCTTGCGATTATCAGCTAAGCGGCACCATCCACGGCGTACGCTGCTACGCCGACGGTCCGCCCGGACCATAGGCACGGCGAGTGACCTGCACGCACGGAGAAACCGGATATATCAAAGGCAGGCTGTCCATCGTAGATGTGGAGAAAGAGTGGAAGTATGCGCGTTATAGGGGGAGAGAGATAACGCGTATCGTGGGGTAGGAGTTCGTGTTACTGCGGAGGATGTTCTCTAACGGCCCGGATTGGGACTCATTGTAGAGATCGGTTTCATAATTCTGCATAAGTGGAATCCTCAGCCACGTAGGTGTATGAGGTGCGGATATCGCTTGGCACGAGCTCCAGCTCTGGTCTGTACAGTACTCGACTGAATAGAGGGATGAAAATAACTATCGAGCTGGAGTAAAATAAGACATGTCGTAACATTTCAACAAGCGAGATTATAAAAATAAAGACATATTTATACTTATTCCTCCTTATCAACATTTCATCTTCAAACGGCTGCAATACGCTCGAACCTTCAGCGCCAAAACATTTCCCGCCCTCACGTCAAATCACGTGACACTTCCACTTTTGTTCGGGTCTATAAACCCACGAATCCGCACGAGGCCTGAAAAGCGCTATGAAGCTACGGCGTATATTAATACATCAACACGGATCAAAGTGACGTTTGGGGAGCAAACGTCATAGAAGCAGAGGTCCCAACGGAATTGGAGTCTATGTGATGCCCATCCCGATCTGTCAAGTTTATAAAAAGAATTAGGGTGGCGCGTCAAAGTCCATTGGGACATTCTATTTATTCGGTTTTGTGAACATCAAGCGCCTCGTTCAAATGTTCAAAAATATCATATATTCAGAGAGGGGATGTAAGACAGATCATAGCAGATACAAATCGACACATACAAATCCGAGCTCAAAGACCGTCAGTCTTTCTCATGGATGGCGCATACACAATAACAATACGAATACATCAGATCATTCAATGGTAGATTTGGATAGAATAAAAATAATTAGTGGTGGTAGGTGGGATAAGACGTAGCAGGGCGTTCACGAGAGAAAGGCGTGCTACCCGCTGGGGATCCAGGCTCGCTCGACGCGATGGCTGGTTGAGGACGGAAGTTCGAATTGAGCATAGGAAAGTGTTGATCAGGAGTGCGAGTGATGGGAGCCTCCCGACGGGGACTGAGCATATAGGGATGATAACGTTCCTGAGGGACGAGCTGGCGAACTTGCGTCGAGGCGCGCGGGACACGTGACATCGCGTCGTCGCTCAGCCAAGTCGATCCAGGAGCAGGCCAGGTAGGCTGAGCATATAGCGAGTTCGGATTCGCGGGAAGAGGAATACGAGGGATAGGCATCGCGACTTGGGGGCTTGGCGTAGCAACATCCGGAGCAGGCATAGACATTTTAGCCTGGGGGCTCGCTCCCGCGGTTACGGGGAAACGGTACGGGTTGCGGATGAATTTAAGGAGAGCGTCGCTCGCTGCGTCGTGTTCGGCTGATCCGGGGACGAGGTACTTCTTCGAAGGTTGATCGGGGCTGCTAGAGTGACTCGGTGGGTATTGGACAGTTGGAGCGTAGGCGGGGCTGAAAGTGTCGACGTAGCTCGAGTTCTCCGAGTATTGCGGGGGAGGTGTGTGGATGGGGCCAAACGAGTCCGTGCTAGCGTGTTTGGGGGTAGAATTGAAGTAGGAGTGATCGACAGACATAGGGGAGGCGTGACAAGTAGAGTCGACCATGACATCGACCGGTGAGGACTGGCCTTGTTCGACGTCCTGGTTGGCATGCTCCACAGGCATGTTGGCGAACGATGGGCAAACAAGTCCCTCCGCCTCGAGCCTGTCCTGGTAAGCCTTGGCGCAATAATTGCGAGCGTCTTCGAACACCTCGTCGTCTTCGGGGTCACCACAGTGATTGGCTACCAGGTGGTTCCTAAACTGCGCCTTGCGCTTTACGCTGAATCCGAGAGTAGGTTAGCCATTAAATACTGTGGCGCGGATGAAATCAGCTGAGAGACTCACACATAGTCGCACTCGAGGCACTTGAATCCGATGCCGGGGTTATGAGTCTCGTTCTGATGGCGGGTGCGCGAGGACGGGTCGGCGAAGCTCCTGTTGCAGCCGTTGTAGCGGCAGAGATGGGGGCGCTTCCCAGTACTAATCAAAAGCCAAAAACAATCAGCACTCCGAAGTTAAGCTCTCAGAAGGAGACGTACTGAGTATTTTCGTGCGTCCTAAGGGCTGTCTTCTGACTGAACGACTTAGAACATGTCTGGCAAACGTGGGGCCTGGGTAATAAGACAGGCCTGTCAGCTTAAGTGCGCAAGTTCTGGGGGCTGAAAGAGGCGGGCTTACTTTTCTTCGCTGTGCGAGACGTCGTGTCTCTCCAAACCGGTCTTGGTGGTGAAGCGGCTTTTGCAGCCGCTCACACTACAGTGGTAGGGACGTTTCTTTTCGTCAGACCGAGGTGAACGGCTCCCGTCTCTGGACGACCCCTGGAGAGGTTGAACGACAGGTTAGCAAAAGGCGGGAGCAAGGATCACGCGTAACCTACCAGCTGCCTGCTATTACGACGGCTACTCGGGTGTCTACCCATAGTGGCGATGGGGAGGGGTGTACGGGGACTGAAGGAGGCGATAGGGGCGAAGGAGCTCGATGCTGTAGCGTGCGCGAATAGGGCGCGAGGCGGGATCGGAAGGCGGGATGGAGCATCATCTATGGCCTTCCCGCCTTAAAAACGAGCTCCAAATCCTTGTGTGGCGGCCAGTATATGCTGGTCCAAGTGCACCCAGCATGACCACTCCGCCTTCTGCGGTCAGACAGAGCAAGCGAGACAAAGGCCTCGCCAAATTAGGTCGATTGGACCAGAGGATACAAGCCCCATCCCGGCGAAGCAGTGACGAGCGTTTTGCCTCCGCTGTGAGACATGACCTGAAAGTACACTAGGAACAGTAAGAACTAAGACGGAGAATCAAACCTCGTGTAGCGATCAAGCCCCAGAACATCAAAAATCGATCGAATTGGAACAATTAGGCCATCGGTTGCACTGCTTACATGAACCGAGAAGGATATTTCGTGAGGCGCGCGCTGTTTACTGATGTGACTACGCCCTGGGTAAACTCCGCTCGCAGCACGTGCAATCACAGGAATTCTATTGTACGACTTGTCGAACGATCGGCCACCTCTGTTCTCTCTGTTCTCCCCGCGTTCTCTGTTCTCGTTCTCTGTTCTTCTCTGTTCCTCCCGGCAGGCCGTCATACATGGGCGCTGGAGTGAGACATTGAGTGTTTTTGCGGGAGGAATAAAGGTGTCATCCAGCGGTGCGTGTCACGCTTGCAAGCTGTTGAAATCTACGTAGTAGACACAGTAAAAAGTCTTGAAGAGCTTACATTGCTGCGCGCCTAAAAGGAGCTGGATGTATGCGCCCCAAGTGGCGCTCCGTTTTATTGGAATATCATATTTATTGGAGCGTATAAGCTGGGGTTTGGTCAACAGGCTTTTTCATGCTCTTGCAACACGTTACTGCCTGAAATTTTTGTATCAAGTTGCTTCAGACCAATTTCTAACTTTTAACCGCTCCAATGTGCTCAAATCTATACCACCAAAACATCTCCCGCCCTATCCGCTAGTCACGTGACAGAAATCGCATCTTGCCACCCTTCCTCAAATTGTCGAGCTTAAAAGTGACAACGCGTCGAGTCTAGGTCTCTGACGTTTCTTCTACGAAGAGCCGGCGGAAATCTCCTGCGCTTGATTGATTGAGTGTACTGCCATCCGAAGACAAGGCGTGTTTGATCGAACTCAGTTGAGCATACACTCATGGCACGGTGATATGGAGTCTAACCCGCGCGAGTGGGAAAAAACAGACCGATGTGTAGAGGTTTTTCCTCAGTATTTCCTTCTGGGGGTGCCCTTCGCTCGGACGGACAAAATTGACCGAATGTGCCTCGCGTTTGATTTGTTCCTGTGATTAAATTGAATATTATCCATTCGTGAGCGCCTATGGGTGCCAGATAGTATATCAAACACACTCGATTGGAATACTACTAGTCAAACGATAAGATCAAGACTGTACGGGGGATTGGAAGTTGCCCATCACTCGGTTTGATCAACGATTCTGTCGAGTCAAGCGAAGGTATATATAAGAGTTTACTTATGCTTACCTTCACATTGAAATTAGATGACCTTACTCGACCAGTAACATAGCAGAATATTGTATGCCCTGACGCACGTGGCAAAATGCAGACGCTATAAACAACAGGCGCATAGCACGTGACTTCCCCGCACCATCTCGTCCAAATTTGGTAGTTAATTGTAGTATTGTTTAGAATACGGGGCGGTCATGCGCTCGCTTACTAGGCCCTGAAATATGAGGTCAGAAGGTATAAAGAGCTGGGTCGGAAGGAGGTTGGATAGTCGTTCACCCGACCCACCTCTCAGTCCGAACAACCTTCCCATTTCTTCGCCCTCAACCTCCTACCTCTGTCGTACCAGCCATGTTCTCCACCATTGCCATGCTTCGCTTCGCCACTACAGCTCTCGTAAGTACCTTTCATATAATGATCCGGAAATTGGGTTGACAGATACCTGTAGCGCTCGGTCGGTGCTTCTGTAGCTTCCCTCCTTGAGTACGAGTACCAGCAGAGCTTGTGCCATATTTTCGTAGAGCTTCTTCAGGAAGGACGATGTGTATTCAGCTTGGACTCTCCTGTGTATTCTGAACTCCAGGTTGGTACTGGTCGAGTATTCTATTTGCGGCTATGGCTGCTGACTTTTATCCCGGTGGTTAATTTCAGGACCTCGAAGCCTCACTAGCCCAGAGTGATATCCAAGATACCCGCTCGCCCCCACCCTCACTAAAATCTATGCCCGAGAATACTAAAGCCCGTTTACGTGCGACCTACCGCCAACAACGGTTCTCTCGCTCATTCCGGGTCTCAATCGGGTTACGAGGTCCAGATGCCAAAACGAATATCGCACTATATCCTGTTATAATGCTAGTACCCCTGAATTACGAGGACAAGCTAGCACTGGCACCCTGCTCGACACCTGTTAGAGATATCACAGCAGAAACGAGAGATGGGGACATGGTTGTAAAGGGGGCGATCGAGGTATTGAATGCGCTGATTGGCGGGGTGGACGAGGACTGGTTAGATGCTCCTGGCATGACTCAACCTGTGGAGGCACCAAATACCTCTTCGGTGCCATGGATGACCAGATCTTACGCTTTGTACCGATCCCCTCATTCGGTGCCCTCTAATCTGGACTATAATGCTCTCCGTCTCAAAGAAACCTTCGAGACTTCCGAACACAACAAGAACCGACTACGCGCCACCCTCGCTCACACCGAATCAACTTGCGTCGGTTCCCCCGCTCACCTCTCTGGATGTGAGACCCGTATTGCACTTCATGGATCGGACGGGGCTCTGAACGTAGCGTTGTACCCGAAGGCGATGCTAGTAAAGCTCACGATACACGAGGGAGACGATAAAGTTGACTCGACTGTATGCGACCCGGAGGACGTGGTACGTGGGGTGATCGAGAGGCTGAATGCGCTCGTGAACGGTGTTGGATATGACTGGGTTGGCGAGGACGTTGTGAACACGACGCATCATCTGCAACGAGAAGGATCTACGGAATCTACCTGCTCGAGCTCGTCCAGGTCAACCGTATCGCACCCGATTACCCCTTCAGACCAGGTTATGTTCTCGGGGGCGGTGAAGTACTGAAAAAGCACGGTTTGAAACGACACGTTTCATGTTGTAAATTATATTATTGTAGCTTGAGTAGAGAAGTATTTATATATTAGATGAACCCGTATTTTGGAAGACACGGAAGGCTGAATGGGTTATTCACGTGAAGCGCTTTCTAAGCTAGGCTCAGCAAAGCATATTATCCGTTTGGCACCGCTTTGATCGGGGAGCCGATTTGGCCATATATAACTCGAGTAAATTCTGTCCTACGTGACTCGGCCATCAGGGTGTCCGGGCAGGCACTTCCGAGAAAGAAGAGGAGCTACCAGGAGTGACGTTTGTTCGAGGTAGTAGTCCCAGTCTGTCTCAGTATGAAGGAGTAGTATATTTGAGCACTTGGCATCCGTAATTTGTGGCCATACTGTACCACATGGAGGACGGCGTGTTCGGGGTGGGCCGAGTTCGATAGTGGTGTAACATTATGTAACAGACCAGATAGCTTGCTGACTGCCGGCCAATCACAGGAGGGCGTCGCTACCACATGTTCGCTTCTTCTTCGCTACACCCTTCTTGATCGCAGTCATGTTGACGGTTATAATAAGACACGCGGGAAACCATGTGTTGAACCTCGCCTCCTCTGTAAAATGTCGCCAACGCAAGAGAAAGACTTGGAATTCTACGCTGTGCGACAAAAACCTAAGCCAAACCCTAGCTGGAAACGGACTCTCAAAGCCTGTGGGCTTGTTCTCGGCGGTTACGTTCTTGCCCGGCTGGAGCTCAAGCCTACGGTTGACCTGATCAAATCTGGAGTAAGTAGCCAAAACTTTACGGGCATATTCGGGGCCTAATTTTTGTTGTAGCTACCCAAAGCGGCTGAAGTTGGAACACGTCCAGTGGGAGACGTGCAGTGGTACAGATGTTCGGACGTAGAAGACCCGAATGTTGAATGTGGGAGCATCATGTGCGTCATTTTTATTTCTCATATGTGTCTGGTCCTGGCGGCGTTTTGTTTGTACTTCGCAACCGTGCACCGATCGCTCGTCTGCGGCACTCCATCCAACTTTATACTAATTATCTTTGATTTTTACGGCGAAAAATAACCTACATTAGAGTTCCTCTGGACTACTTTAACTCCAACGCTGGCACCGCGACAATTGCACTCGCTAAGTTCAAAGCGGACCCTACCCTCCGACGGGGATCCGTCTTCATAAACCCTGGTAAGTGCGCACCTTTACCTTCTCACTTGAAAGCACACTAATTCATGTAAATTATTTTTCGATGACGCCAACTTCAAACCCCGTTGTATACCGTATAATCAGGTGGACCTGGAGGCTCTGGTGTCACACTCGGGAAGCGAGCCGGAAGGAAGCTTGCCAAAGCAAGGATAGGCCCGTACTATGATGTAGTTGGGTTTGATCCTAGAGGTACGCATTGTGCACCTTACTGGCGTATTCTTACTCGAAAACTAACTACTGTTACACGACTAGGCATTGGCGCGACGACGTGAGTAATGGTGCTGTAACTTAGTTTCGCATCACCTGAACTCACGCAAACTTTGGCTACAGTCCAAAAGTGCAATGTTTTAAATCACTGGCCGAAATGGACCAGTTCTATCGGAACACCGGTGAGAACCGTACTGGAGCTCGAAGAACGCAAATCTAATACCATCCATGAATTGTCCATGAACTAGTCTTTGAGCTCGGCTTTACTCAACCCCCGAACACTGTTGTATCCTCGTCGGAAACCGACCCTAGCATGCGCTTTGCGCAACAGCGCGCCTTTGACGACATTGTTTCCCAACAGCGACAGGCTTTGGCGCTGTTCGAAACCCAGGCGAAGTTGTGTGCCAAGAACATGCCAAACGGCGGGGCGGACTTGAACTACATGGGCACGGCAACTGTGGTCAGGGATATCGCATTTATGACGGATGTGCTGGATGGGCGCGGTGCAAATATGTGAGCAACATTTTTAATCCTTTATTTTAACGTTTCTGAGTGTAGTCGTCGGTGAAGTAACTACTGGGGAGGGTCATATGGGTCTATCCTCGGCGCGACATTGTTCAACATGTGAGTCTCAAACCACAGAATCTTCCATTTTGTGTTTGACTTACCGTACTTTACATATCAGGATGCCAAGCCGCATCGGCAAAGGAATGATCGAGGCGGTTGCGAATCCCGCAGTATGGGCAGACTGGCATTCGCACCAGTGGATGGATAATTTCATTCAGGATGCAGATGAGGCATATCATTGGTTTTTGAATTCATGTGCTAAGGTATGTGTTGTTTGACGAGCCTATTTGGGGAGACCTACCATTTGAATTGAACCAGGCTGGCGAAACAAGATGCGCACTCGCGAAGGGTAATATTTCCGCGGGAGTGATCGAGGAGCGCATCGAGATGTTTATAAATGAGCTCTACGAGAACCCAATGCCTTCCGTAAATAGCATTGTCCCTGCATACCTCACTGCGGGTGCTGTTCGATGTGAGTTTGCTCTGTCAATTTATGTTTGTATCACTATTGATTCGGTCCCATTGTACTGTCTTTTACCCTGCCTTCCGAAAAAAGCCAAGCTATACGACGCGATGGAATCCCCTTCTTCGTGGCCTCTGGCTGCGTCTATTTTGGATGAAGCTATGCATGGCAACCCTACCCGGTTCCTTAATAGGTGAGGATACATTTCGAACTTGTTATAGCCATTTCTCTATTCGTCAACATCTAACGGTAACCTAAATTCTTACACACTACGCAGAATCCTCCCAGACCCCAAACGTGAACGTTATGATCACTCCGAGCTCGCACGCTTTGCGGTCACCTGCATCGACTCGCTTCCCTACAACAAATCCGACCCTAGTAGCTTCCCCACACCTGAGTCCATCGCACGTGGGATCATTGCTCGGGTGAACAACACGTCGAAGTACTTTGGTGGGAGCACTGGACTGACGGACGTCGACGGAGGATGTCAGTTCTGGCCTGTGAACGGGGTGGAGAGGTATGCAGGACCGTGGAACAAAACCCTGGCGAATCCAGTCGTGGTTGTTTCAAGCACGGTAAGTTAAAATCATGAAAGTACAGGAGAGAGACCGATCTAATTTTGAACCTTCGATAGGTCGATCCGTAAGTGTTTCTTTTTCACATGGGGATCGGAATCAGAGCTGACAGCGTATGGCGGTAGGATCACGCCTCTAGCAAGCGCTAAATTTATCAACGATGCGCTCGGGGAGTCGTCTAGATTAATTACCGTTACCGCTCCTGGGGTAAGAGGACCCCATACGAATTACTTGACAGTCAGCTAACCGACGGTTTAACTTTTTGAACTGCTAGCATGGTGTTCCTTTCCCCTCTCTTTGCCAGTTCAAAGCGTCTCTCGCGTACTTCAGCGACGGCACACTGCCCAAGGATGGACTGAGCTGCGAGATGGAATATGGCCCATTCGAGGAGCCGGATAGAGCATATATGGTGATGTCTGAGGAGGACCGAGAGCTCGTAAATTTGGGAGCCGAGCTTGCGGAGTTGTTGTGGCCGCGCTTCTAAACTATTTGTTGTTATAACTTTGGAAAAACCAGGACCAACAAATCAAGTCCCTCCTGATTTACCCATGAAATGACCACTCGTTTTCCTAGCTCTTGCACCCACACAATCGAACACAATGTATTAATTGACCTAGTCCCATGTAAATAGGTTCCTTACTGCTTGTGCCAAGCGGGGAAAGCGGTGGGCCATGTTACAAAACGTGAACACAAATGCCGTCCAGCACGTGACCTCTCCACCCATTGTCCCAATCCGGCAGTTGGTTGTGGATGTTATTTTGAAAAAAAGCGGTTATGTGCCTGATGATTTGTGCCCGACTTGAGAGTTACATTGTATAAAACACTGGGATGGAAAGAGTTTAGAGGGTCGTACCCATGCCCATCTCCC
The DNA here is from genome assembly GCA_025200755.1 of Ceratobasidium sp. C01. Lineage (NCBI taxonomy): Eukaryota > Fungi > Basidiomycota > Agaricomycetes > Cantharellales > Ceratobasidiaceae > Ceratobasidium > Ceratobasidium sp. C01. Next base: position 13,307 of record JANWGL010005909.1, on the reverse strand, counting down.
ATCCTCTCCGCCTCCGCCTCCGCCCCCGCCATACCTACTTTTCTCCCCTCTCCTCTCCCGCCCTCCCCTGTCTCCCATCCACCAACCTGAATTACTGTGTTCTCTGTCACCTCTATTTGTCGTTTAACTACCGCTGCTTTCGTGAGTAAGCCCAATCAGCTGTGTCTCAACGATTTTGCTGACCCGATCACCCAGCGCTCAGTAGGTGCTGCTGCATCCGTGGTATTAGAATTCGAGTACCAGCAAAACCTGTGTCGTGCTTTCACGAAAATACTCTCCGAGGGCCGATTTAGTTGACTTTGCACTACTATCGCTCGCACAAAGTCTCCTTACCTCCCGGGCTCACGCATCCGTCCCTCTGGCTAAAATCCCACCCGGGATATTCATACTGTACTTCCTGGATCAGATGTGGCTTTGAACGTGGCGGTATATCCAAAGGCGGTGCTCGTGAAGCTGACAACCTACGAAGGAGAGAACATAGTCGAGTCGAATATATGCAATCCAGAGGGGACTATACGAGGCGCGAGCGAGAGGCTAAATGCTCTCATTAGCAGGCTTGGGTATGACTAGGTCAATGAGCCCGTTAAGAATAGTGGACATCGTATTCAGCATAGAGGACCGACGGAGCCCATGGATTCGAATACGACTGCGTCGTCTGGACCCCACCTGATCACTCCTCGGGACGAGTTGCGTTTCTCAGAGGCGCCGCGGAAATATTGACGAGCTAGTAGGGTTGTTGAGGCGGATTTGTAACATCAAAGGTTGTATATTAAAGAATGGCGTGTGGGCTGTATGTTTGTACGGGATGGAATTATTGTAAGGGCCCCTATGAGACCCTGATTCTATTCCACTAGTGCGAAGTAAACTGTTCGACCCAGCTAAGTATTCCATTCGGCAACAGGGACTTGTGAATGGAGGATAGCATTACGCGCTAATAATTTAGCTAAAATACAAGGACAAGGACTATCTTCAACTTGACAGCTTCCATATTGCATCTGCGCGTTCTCCTTCCGATTCGGGCTTCTCAATTCCTTCCCCAGCGGTCCATTTGACAAATTCCACCAGCTCTATTCCCTCTCCTTCGCTCTCTGACTCCATCACTATGAAGACCAGCCCCTTTTCTTAATCCCAGATATTCAGAGCTGTGCGTACAGATGAATCTGTTTTCAGGGCGCATCATAAATGGATGTTTGTATAACGCCGTCGAAGACGCATCGCTAATATCATCCGAGCTCGACCCAGTCCCCTGAACACGATCTGCTCCCAACCCAACCACCTGCCTAGCCAATGCTCCTCCTACAGTACGGACATCCGGTCGCCTCCCTTCGCGGCAAAGCCAGATAGGCTCTTAGATTCATAGGTGAACTCCGCTTGCACTACGTGAAATCACAGGAATTCTATTGTACGAGAAGCCGATTGTACAATCGGTCGTCTCTATTCTCCCCGCTTTCTCCGTTCTTCGTTCTCTACTCCCCCAGCACGCAGTCATACATAGGCACCGAACTGAGACATTGAGAGTTTTTATGGAAGTAATACAGGTGTTACCCAGCTGTCTGTTTGGTTCTATCGATATAATATCACCAAAATATTGTAAACACAATAACTTTAGACCAATTTTTAACTTCTCACTGCTCCAATGTACTCAAATCCATATCACCAAATACTCAAATTGGCGAGCTTAGAAGTAACAACGCGTTGAGTCTAGGTCGCTGACGTCTTCGCTACGAAGAGCCGGCGGAAATCTCCTGCGCTTGATTGACTGAGTGCACTGCCATCCGAAGACATGGCGTGTTTGATCGAACTCAGTTGAGCATGCGCTCACGGCACGGTAATATGGAGTCTAGCCCGCGTGAGTGGGAAGAAACGAACCGATATGTCGAGATTTTTTTCCCGTTAGTTCCTTCTAAGGGTGCCCTTCTCTCGGACGGACAAAATTGACCGAATGTGCCTCGCGTTCGATTTGTTCCTGTGGTTGAAGTAAACATCATTCATACGTGAGCCCCTATCGGTGCTACATAACATATCGAGTACATTCAATCAGAATATTAATGAAACCAGATATCCAGACTGTACGGGGGGACTGGAAGTTGTCCGCTACTTGGTTTAGGTAGCTGTAAGAATTTGCTCATGTTCACCTTCACATTGAAATAATATGAGCTTGCTTATTTGCAACGCTGATCCTTATCCCGTTGATTATTTCAGGACCTCGAAGCTACACTGTGCACGAGTGATCCTCAAAATAAACGCCCGCCCCCAGCCTCACTTCAATTTATGTCCGAGCATAATAAAGCCCGTTTATGTGCGACCTACCGCCAACAACGGTTCTCTCGTTCGTCCCGGATGCCAACTGGGTTACAAGGTCCAGATGCCAAAACGAATATCGCATTATATCGTGCTGAAATGCAAGTACCCGTCAATTACGAAGACGAACCAGCATTGCCACCTCGTTTAACACCTGCTAGCCTTATTGCAGCCAGGAAAGGCGGCGAGGGCATGGTTGGACAGGGGGCGATTGAGGTATTCAATGCGCTGATTGGTGAGCTGGACGAGGACTGGCTGGGTACTCCTGGTGCGGCTCAATCTGTGGAGGTACCAAATACCCCTTCGGCGCCATGGATGAATCGGTCGTATGCTTTGTACCAAGCCCCTCAGTCGGTGCCTTCTACTCTGTACTATGAATCACTCAGCCTCAAAGAAACCTTCGAGACTACCAAGCACAACAAGAACCGACTACACACCACCTTTGCTCGCACTGAACCAACCTGCGTCGGTTCCCCCGCACACATTCCCGGATCTGAGACTCGTACTGCACTTCATTGATCGGACGGAGCTCTGAACGTAGCGTTATATTCAAAGGCGATGCTAGTAAAGCTCACGATGGACGAGGGAGACGGTAAAGTTGACCCGACTATATGCGACCCGGAGGACGTGGTATGCGGGGTGATTGAGAGGCTGAATGCGCTCGTGAGCGGTGTCGGATATGACTGGGTTGGCGAAGGCGTTGTGAGCACGGCACATCATATGCAATGAGAATGATCTACGGAATCTACCTGCTCGAGCTCGTCCACGTCAACTGTATAGCACCCGGTTACTCGACCAGGTTATGTTCTCGGAGACGGTGAAGTGCTGAGAAAGCACGGTTTGAAGCGGCTTATTTCAGGTGCTTTCGTTGTAAACCATATTTTTGTGGCTTGGGTAGAGCAATAGTTGTATATTAGACGAGCTTGTATTCTGGGGGCCGGTCGGGTTATTGCAAAGCTCTTCCTGAGCTAGGCTCATTGAAGTCTGTCGTCCAATTTTCACGGCGAAGTTTTGATCGGGCCGAATAGAATATAACTCGGGCAGATTCTGTCCAGCCACCAGGTGTTCGGGGACGGTCTTACCCGGGGCGCGTTGTGCTGGGTGGTGGTGTAACATTATGTAACAGGCCGGATACATAGCTGGTTGCCTGTCAGCCAATCACAGGACGGCGTCGCTTCCACATGTTCGCGGCGTCTTCTGTCCGCCCCTCTTGATCGCAATCATGTTGACGGTTATAATAAGCCACGCGAGAAACCTGGTATTGAACCCCACCTCGTCTGTAAAATGCCGCCAACGCAAGAGAAAGACCTAGATTTCTACGCTGTGCGACAAAAACCTAAGCCAAACACTAGCTGGAAACGGACTCTCAAACCCTGTGGATTTGTTCTCGGCGGTTTTATACTTGCTCAGCTGGGGTTCAAACCTACGTTTGACTTGGCCAAGTATGGAGTAAGTAGGCGAAACTGTACGGGTGTATTCAAGGTCTAATTTTCGTCGTAGCTATCCAATGTGACTGGGAGCGGAGCACGCCCAGTGGGAGACGTGCAGTGGTACAAATGTTCGGACGTAGAGGATCCGAATATTGAATGTGGGAGCATTGTGTGCGTCATTTTCTTTCACCTGCATGCTTGATTCTGGGCGCGTTTTGTTTGATCTTCGCAACCATGCGCCGGTCGCTCGTACGCTGCCTCTCTAACCTTTTACTAACCCTCTTTGATTTTATGACGAAAATATAACTTATATTAGGGTTCCTTTGGACTACTTTAACTCCAACGCTGGCACCGCGACGATTGCTCTAACTAAGTTCAAAGCGGATCCTTCATTCCGACGAGGATCCGTCTTCATAAACCCTGGTCAGTGCACATCCTTACCATCTCACTTGAAAGCACACTGACTCATGTAATCTATCGTTATGTGTCGCTAACTTCAAATCCCGTTGCACACTCCTGCCTACTCGTATAATCAGGTGGTCCTGGAGCCTCTGGTGTCACTCTCGGAAAGCAAGCTGGCAGGAACCTTGCCGAAACAAGGATAGGCCCGCACTATGATGTGATTGGATTTGATCCTAGAGGTACGCATTGTGTACCTTACCGGCGTATTCTTACCCAAAAACTAACTACTGCTGAATGTCCAGGCATTGGCGCGACGATGTGAGTATTGATGCTGTAACTTAGTTTCGCATCACCTGAGCTCACGCGAACTTTGGCTGTAGTCCAAAAGTTCAGTGCTTTAAATCACTGGCCGAAATGGACCAATTTTATCGGAACACTGGTGAGAGCCTTGCCGGGGCTCGAAGGACACAGATCTGACGCTATCCATAAATTGTCCACAAACTAGTTTTCGAGCTCGGTTTTACTCAACCCCCGAACACTGTTGTATCCTCGTCGGAAACTGACCCCAGCATGCGCTTTGCGCAACAGCGCGCCTTTGACGACATTGTTTCCCAACAGCGGCAGGCTTTGGCGCTGTTCGAAACCCAGGCGAAGTTGTGTGCCAAGAACATGCCAAACGGCGGAGCAGACTTGAACTACATGGGCACGGCAACTGTGGTCAGGGATATCGCATTTATGACGGATGTGTTGGATGGGCGTGGCGCATATATGTAAGCAATATTTTTCTAAAGCTTTTATTTTAGCGTGGCTGAGTGTCGTCGTCGGTGAAGTAACTACTGGGGAGTGTCATATGGGTCTATTCTCGGCTCGACGTTGTTTAACATGTGAGCCTCGAACTACAAACTCCATCATTTTGCTTTTAATTTAACATACTCTACGTATTAGGATGCCAGGCCGCATCGGGAAAGGAATGATTGAGGCGGTTGCGAATCCCGCAGTATGGACAGGCTGGCACTCGCACCAGTATATGGATAATTTCATTCAGGATGCGGACGAGGCATATCATTGGTTCTTGAATTCATGTGCTAAGGTACGTGTTATTTAATGAGCCTATTTGGGGAGACCTACAATTTGAGTTGAATTAGGCTGGCGAATCAAGATGCGCGCTCGCGAGGGGCAATATCTCTGCAGGAGTGATTGAGGAGCGCATCGAGACGTTTATAAACGAGCTCTACGAGAACCCGATGCCCTCCGTAAATAGCATTGTCCCTGCATACCTTACTGCTGGTGCCATTCGATGTGAGTTCTTTCGATCAATTTATGTTTTTATCGCTGTTGATTCGGCTCCATCGTACTGTTTTCGATTCTGTCTTTCGAAAACAGCCAAGCTATACGACGCGATGGAATCCCCTTCTTCGTGGCCTCTGGCTGCATCTATGTTAGATGAAGCTATGCATGGCAACCCTACCCGGTTCCTTAATAGGTGAGGATATATTCCGAGCTTGTCATAATCATTTCTCCGTTCACCGATGCGGTGTCAACATCTAACGGCAACCGAAATCTTGCACGCTGCTTAGAATCCTCCCGGACCCCGATCGTGACCGTATCGATCATTACGAACTCGCACGCTTTGCGGTCACCTGCATCGACTCGCCTCACTACAACAAATCCGACCCTGGTAGCTTCCCCACACCTGAGTCCATCGCGCATGGGATCGTCGCTCGAGTGAACAACACGTCGAAATACTTTGGTGGGAGTACCGGTCTGACGGATGTCGATGGGGGATGCCAGTTCTGGCCTGTGGAAGGAGTGGAGAGGTATGCTGGGCCGTGGAACAAGACGCTGGCGAATCCGGTTGTAGTTGTTTCAAGCACAGTAGGTTATGACTGTGAAAGTGTTGGAGAAAGACTAATCTACTGCTGAATTCGTCGATAGGTTGACCCGTAAGTGTTTCTCTATCACATGGGAATGGAAATTCAAGCTGACAGTGTCTGGCGGTAGGATCACCCCTCTGGCTAGTGCTAAATTTATCAACGATGCGCTCGGAGAGTCGTCTAGATTAATTACCGTGACTGCTCCCGGGGTAAGTACACCAGATACGACTTGTTCGTCAGTCAATTAACCGACTGTTTAACTCCCTGATATTCTAGCACGGCGTTCCTTTCCCCTCTCTTTGCCAGTTCAAAGCGTCTCTCGCGTACTTCAGCAACGGTACACTGCCCAAGGACGGGCTGAGCTGCGAGATGGAATATGGCCCGTTCGAGGAGCCGGACGGGGCATATGTGGCTATGTCTGAAGGAGACCGAGAGCTCGCAAATTCGGGAGCCGAGCTTGCGGAGTTGCTGTGGCCACGCTTCTAAACTATTTGTTGATGTATCATTGGGAGGGTGTCGACCAAAAAATCAAGTTTCTCGTGATTTACCCATGAAATGTCTGCTCGTCTCTTGGCTTTTGCGCTCGTATAATTAAATACAATGTATTGGTTGACCTGGTCACATGGAAACATATGCCTTACCGCTTGTGGCAAGCGGGGAAAGCGGCGGACCATGCATATAGAAAGTGTGCACAAATGCCGTCCAGCATGTGAGTTCTCCTAACCCATTGTCCCAATCCGGTAGTTGGTTGCGGATGTTATTTTGAAAAAAGCGGTCATGCGCCTGTTGATTTGCACCCGACTTGAGAGTAAGAGGGTATAAAACACCGGGCTGGAAGGGGTTTGGAGAGTCGTACACCCCACTTACCTCCCATCCTCCTGCCTCCGCCATATCCCAAAATGATTCGCTCCCTCGCACAGTTTAATTTTCCCTCTCGCGATGGAGCCGTTCCTCCCCTCAGGAAACCGGCGCCTACCTCTACACCTCGGATGACCCACTCTTACGCTCAGATTTCCACCCCTCCTCCCGCGCCTACCAACATTTGTCACAAAAAGATCTTCGAGACTTCCGAGAACAACAAAAGCCGACTTCGCGCAACTCTTGCTCGTACCAATTCTCTTGACGTTCCCAACTCATGCGTCCGCCCCTCTGGTCAAGTACCTGGCTCGAAGGCCCGCACTATCCTTCACGGAGTAGACGGGACCTTGAATGTGGCGGTATATCCAAAAGCGATGCTGGTGAAGCTGGCGACTTACGAAGGTGATAACATGATTGAATCGACTATATGCGATCCAGAGGGGACCATACGAGGCGCGAGCGAGAGGCTAAATGCGCTCGTCAGTGGGCTTGGATATGACTGGGTCGATGAGCCTGTTGAGAGCGGTGGACACCGTATCAAGCGTGGAAGATCGACGGAGTCTATGGATTCGAATACGACCGCGTCGTCTGAAGCTCACCCGACTACTCCCCGGGATGAGTTGTCTTTCTCGGAGGTATTGGGGGAGCATTGATAAGATAGTAGTGCTTGAGGCGGGACTATGGCCCTGTATGTTGTATATTATAGGATGCCATACGGGTCGCGTATTTGTACTGGATGTAATTCAGAACCCCTATTAAATCGCGAACCCACTCCATTAGCGTGGGGTAAAATATATAATCCAGCTCAGTATGCTGTTCGGCGATGGGGGACTTGTGAATGGAGGGTAATCATTGCGCACTAATAAGTTATCTAAAATATAAAGACAACGATTATCTTCAACTTGACAGCCTTCGTACTTCTTCTGCAAATCCTCCTTCCGACTCGGGCTTTTCAATACCCTCCCCAGCGGTCCATTTCACAAATTCTACCACCTCTATCCCCTCTCCTTCGCTCCCTGACTCCCCTTCTGCGGAAACTAGCCCCTTTTCTTGAGCCCAGGTATTCAAAGCTGCGCGTACAGATGAATCCGTTCCTCCTCCAGGGCGCATCATAAATGGTTGTTCATATAACGCCGTCGAAGACGCATCGCCAATATCATTCGAGCTCGATCCAGTCCCCTGAACACGATCTGCTCCCAACCCAACCACCTGCCTTGCCAAGGCTCTTCCCACAGCACGTACATCCGAGTCGCCTCCCCCCGCGGCAAAACCAGATAGGTTCTTGGATTTAAGGGCTAACGCAACGAGTGCGCCGATTTTCCCTGTTTGTTTTTGGCTGCCCGCAAGGTGGATGTACGTCCCGACACGAAGTCCGAGTCCGGAAGTAGGAGGAAGAGTAGATCCTACAAATGAGCATGCACGGCGGAGGGAGATTTTTTCGCCAATTTTGGCGGTAGCCTCTTGGATGGCGGAGGAGATGGTGCGTGTGGGGTCTGGGCTTTGAGCGGATGAGGCGTCAGAAGGTGCGGATATAAGGGGTGCAGCGGACAGGAGATCGACTGAGAATGGTGTAATGAGACCCGTTTTGCTGAGTGCCTGGGAAGGTGAGGAGGGTGGGGTCTCGGCGAGGAAGGCAGTTGTGTGTGCGATATCTGCGACGAGCCTCGCGAATATGTCGTTCCGGGCTACAAAGTCCGTTTCACAGTTGACTTCAACCATAGCCGCGCGCACCGAGTTGACTGGACTGGATTTCCCACTCCCCACTCCAGCTCCAGCTTCCGCCCCTCCATCAGCCAGGACAACGATGCCCACAAGACCGTCATTTGCAACTCGGCTCGCAACTTTAGCGGCCTTTTTTGCGCCGCTCGCGATCGCGTCTTTCTCAAGCCATGTCAGAGCTGCGTCGAGATCGTTTTGGGTAGCGAGGAGGGCTTCTTTGGCTTTAGCAAACGAGGTCTGGTTGTCGGTGATTTTGCGAATCTCGGCGATAAGTTTGATAGATGCTTTGAGTTCAGCGGAGCAAGCCTGAGAGGTATGGAGATACGAGGTAGACCAGGTAGACCGTAGTAGTTTCTGAGTTCGAAACAGCATTTCTCGAAGTTAAGAAACAGATATTCAAGTTGTCGAGTTAGTATTCCAATTGAAGCGTTTGCTTGAAAAGAGCAATGCACGAGCGAAGCAGGAAAATCCGGCAGGATCTAGGCAAATAGTTCTATACAAATGCCACGTGTATCAAGTGTTCGGTTCGACCCCAATAGATAAATGCGACACAGTATAGTGCGAGTTAGACTTAGGATAGATGAGGAAGATTCAAATCAACAAAAGTTGTCGGAGCCTGGGACAAATTTAATTTCCAACATAAGCGCTATCAACCCATTTGCAAATTAGGTTTGACTTGGTGATTTACGACCACTGGCTTAGCTCGTCATTGGATCCCACAAAGCTTGCTTCGCGCTTCCCGATAATATGACGGTCTGCGCTGTTCCTGAGACGTTCCATAGGTCTGTTCCATACGATTCTATTACAGTGGAATAAGCAGATACCCGCGCTGCTTTTCCTGCGCGCACCGCGACGTCGAGAAACCACGCTATTTGAGAGGTCACACCTAGTCAAGATACGCGTATGCTCAATCTGGATCACATCTGTGATGTTTTGTGTCACTTCCCGGCACCGTTCTATTTGACACTGGTGTGACTGTATGGGGTATTGAAATATCCGGTGAGACGTGGACGGGAATCAAATATCCGATACACGCCTTAGAAGGTGGAGGGAAAGTCGGTGGAGGGGTGGAGGTCAGTCCATATTTGGCTCAAAGGAACATCAAGTGGAGGGGGAGCTCATTTCATTTTGCTTGCCAAGTTCAAGATGGTGGAGGCTAGTCACGCAACGGGCGGAGGTTGTGAATGCGCTGTCGTATGCTATGGTTTAAAAAAGGAACTCAAGCGGCGTCATAGAGCACGATATAGTTGTCATTTGAGATGCGGCACAGGAGTATATATACCCGGGGAGCTGGGGCTCCCTACCTTCACTCTCAGTCATATCCCTAGCTCAGGCTTTACCATTCTTCCTGAAACCATGTCTGCGTACACAGGTCCCACTCGCCGCATTGGCGACAGCGTCATTCCTGCCATCGGATACGGTGCCATGGTAAGCCCCGCCCCGCACGATTAAGGCGTGTCTGACCTATTTTTTTGCAGGGAATTGGTGGACGCACCTATGGTCAATTTGTAGCATCTGATAACGAGCCAAGATTTCAAGTATGTCTTCGGATATTCCACGGGGTCGAAGTATATATTCATTGTTGGTTACAGGTCTTGGATCGTCTTCTTGAGCTTGGATGCACTCATTGGGATTCCGCCAATGTTTATGTAGGTCTCATTACCCTATTCCCGAATATTCTCACCCCTCATGCGCGAAACTTAGGGTGACTCTGAACAACTCATTGGCGATTGGTTCAAGCGGACTGGCAAACGCGATCAAGTTGGTCGTAGTAATTTCTCTCTAACGATTGCTAACCTTAAATTTCGTTTTGTTAGATTTTCCTGGCAACTAAGGTAAGAAACCCACAACGCATATAAGCACCAATCATCATAAAACGCCATTATGTAGTTTGGCTTCAGACCTGATGGACCTTGTGGCACTCCCGAATAGTAGGTCACTCCCGCGCTTGCTGTCGAGTCCTAACTCATGGTGGTTACGATAAAGCGTAAAAGAATGTATCGAACAATCCTTGCAAAAACTTGGCGTCGATACCATCGACCTCTACTATGTACACCGCATTGACAAGAATACTCCTATTGAGATCACCATGAACGCTCTCGCGGAATATGTCAAGTACGTATATTATTCTTTATTAGGTCGGTTGTCTCGCTTGATACTTACGTTTCGCTCTAAAGGGCTGGCAAGATCCGCCATATTGGCCTCTCACAGCCTTCGCCCGCTACGCTACGTCGTGCACACAAGGTCCACCCAGTTGCTGCCATCCAGGTTGAGGTATGGAACACGCATATATTATTGAGCCAAATTTGACCGATATTCGTTTGTTAGTACTCACCATTCGAGACGGTAATTGAACAAAAGGGCCATCTCCTGGAGACTGCGCGCGAACTGGGTGTCGCGGTGGTTGCATATTCTCCCTTGGGCAAGGGTCTTTTCACGGGACAAGTTGTAAGAACACCCCAGATTCGTATCAGCCAGATACTGACGTGTCCTATCAGACTTCACATAGCGATTTCGCGGATGGCGATCTCCGAAAGGTTATCCCCAAGTTCGCCCAATCCAACTTCCCGAAGATCTTAGCGCTCGTCGAAAAGTTCAAGGAAATTGGGAAGGAGCATAACGCAACTTCTGGTCAAGCTGCTTTGGCATTCTTGCTCACGCAGGGCGACGATATCATTCCTATTCCTGGGTTCGTATTCTGTCTTGCCATTTGTGTGCTTGGCTCATTCTATTCAACTACAGCTCGCAGCGTATCAAGTACATTGAAGAGAACTTCAGTGCTGCTCAGATCAAGCTGACCCCCGAGAATCTGAAAACCATCCGCCAGGCGATTAACGACTCACAAATAACCGGTGACCAGTATCCACCTGCTCTGCAAGCGATGTTGTACGTAGACACGCCCGAATTGCCCAAGGCTTAGGTTTCGCAAACGTATTGGTCAAACTGTACGGATATAAATAAATGAGACTATATTTTGCTTAGCGCCTGAGTTCGGAGGGTAAAATAAATTTCCAATCTTGGGGACCAATCGTTTGCAAACAAAATTTAGAACCTTGTGTGATCAACGACCACCTTCCACGACCTGAGTTGGCTGCTCTGCTATAGTTTCAGAGCTATGGACCTGACAACATCCATCCCTGATGACCTGCTACATATCATGCAGTCTTATGTCGACCCACCACCGCAAACGTCGCATGATGGACTTTCTGCATCGAGGGAGAAACAGGCGCCTGCGTCTGTCCGGGCTATTGAAGCGACTAAGACGACTGAGGACTGGTCCGAGGGAGAAGAAGAGGTAGAATCTGCGATTCAAGTTGAGAGCAGCGATGACGAATCGCCTAAAACTTCGGTTTCGTTCGAGTGAGTTTCGGGTATTAGCCACCGTAATAGCACTTACTGGATTTACGCGCTTACGCGGTTAGACCCGTGCCCAAAGTCGTCTTGATAGCGACCAAGGGGAAAACTACAGATGATGACTCCAGTTCAGATGATGACTCTTCTGATTCTGATTCTGACGTCGAGATGCGAGTGACCAAATACCCGACGAGGGTCAAGCAGCTCGCCTCTCTCACAGCTCTGACGAGGCCTACCGACTCAGATGCTGAAGACGAGGACGACGCACTACCTGGTTCTTCTAAGCAGTATGCTGGGACAAAGAACGAGATTCTAGTCCCTGAAGTTGAAGTCCCCGATATCACAGAGGTTCCGGTTGATGACGTGTTGGAGCAAATAGGTGAAATCATGACTATTATTGATAGTGTGGTTGTTGTCAAAGGGAACACTACGGGTGTGCATCGTGTGCTTGACACAGATAGTCTGTTGGTATTCGAGGATCGGAAGGTGCTTGGCAAGGTGCGTCGTGATTCGGTTAACACTTGCTCGGCACATTGATCTGGTCTGCTAGGTTTTTGAGACGTTCGGAGCTGTCAAGCAACCCCTATATAGTGTCCGCTTTCCGTCTGCTGCAGTGATCGACAAGAACGCATTTTGGATTGGCCGAGTGGTGTGCCATGTTCCGGCTAGATCCAACTTCGTGTTTACAGAAGCAATCGCGCGGATCAAGGGCAGTGATGCTAGTAATCTGCACGACGAGGAAATCGGCGAGGACCAGATGGATTTCTCAGATGACGAGGCCGAGGCGCAGTGGCGTCGTAATAGGTCCGAAACATACTTTACTATCATCACCTCATCCTTCCAGCTTCACTTATCTGACACACAAGACTGATTCATTCCCATAGAAAGGAAGCCAGGCGAGAACAAGCATCCTCGTCCAGCCATAACCAACAACCTACCCGCGATACGACGCCAAAACCACAGCAGATAGAATTGACGACCTCGTTACCATACCCAGCAGCCGACGACGGAGACGTACCATACTCCGCTCTTCCATATGACGATGCACCCGATCCGAGGCCAGCTCCAGCCGCATACGATCCATACTCAGACCACGAAGGTGAATCGAAGCCTCCACCCCCTCCACCTCCTCGCTCGGACCCACCGAGTCCCCAAAACAGCCGGAATGGCAGTGATCCCGGTGGATCTAGAGGTCGGGGGCGAGAACGAGGGCGCGGCAGGGGCGGTGGGAACCAAAACAAACGCGAGAGGAGAAATACTAGCGAGCGCGGTCGTCCCAACCGGGGTCGAGGCGACCGAGGGCGAGGTGATCGTGGTCGAGGTGGTAGAGGACGAGGAAGGGGTATGGCTGGTGGCGGCGACCGCCGGC
>JANWGL010005908.1:0-11005 GCA_025200755.1 Ceratobasidium sp. C01 | reverse complement strand
TTAACCTATCGAGATGCCTTGAGTAAATCGGACTAACTGAAAGAACTTCCTGGGAGCATACCTCTGGGAACCCCATTTTCGTGACCGTATCGGCTACATACACCCCATCAGTATTCTATAATTGTACCGCCGTCCATACTAACCTGCAATTCTGAAATCGCACGTCAGTGCCAGCTCAAGTCCGCCGCCCAGAGCCGGGCCGTCTATCGCAGCGATGGTTGGGATCGGAAATGAGTCGAGTTTCGAGAAAACGCGGTTGAGGTTGTTCAAAAATGCTTCAACTTGTACATCTGACATGGATCGTCGCTCGATGAGGTCTGCACCAGCGCAGAACGCCGCATCGCTCGAAGATCGAATAATAAGCACTTGTATGCTACGAGCGCCACTTGTTTGAACAACGTAAAACAAGCCACAAGTTAGTACTTACAGGCGGTCACTAGCCACCTTGTCCAGAGCCTCTGCGAGTTCGTTAACCATTTGAACGGACAAAGCGTTCCGGGCCTTCGGGCGATTGAGTACGATGCTATAGACTCCGAATATACCATCTGCCTGCTCCAAGTAGCAACATGCCGGTGTCGTTGGGAGCAGCACAACCATTCTAAGCTAGGTTACAAAGGTAAGTAGAGGGACGTCGGATGGCTAAGTGCTATTGGCACTGAGTCGACTTATTTTCAGAGCTCAAATATTATTTCGTAGTTCCAAGTTTATGTTTCCCGCTAGTTCCAAAAAGCAACTTCCTCCAAGCGATGCACGGATACCCCGCTTGCCAAACATAACCACAACCTCGGCGGTCCCACATTATTGATGCCATGTGTCTGCCAAGTCTATTTCGGAGCACGCCTTTTCAATAGGCGGGGCCGAAATTTTCACGAAATTTGGATGCCGACTGCGAGTTGGGAGGTCGTCACGGTGTTGACGACATTCGCTAGGGATGCTGCGCTCCATGATATCTAATCTGGGGTGGGACAAGGATCTTATCGTATCTGATAGAATTTGGAAGCACGCGAAGCGCTGGAAGCTCCACCGCCAATCTGCCGGATTTGAAAAAGATCCAGGCGAGTGGGTTATCAGATATGGCAAAGATGCGCTCCCAAACCTTTACGCTTGGGTTCGAAAATTCATGGGAATCATGTCATACTCATGGACACAACGTCTTTTGCTTGGTACGTACAAGCGACGGAAAATGAGTTGCCGCGGAGCCGTCCTTCTCTTGTTTTCGCCCACTTGCTCTGAGTTTTTTGCTGCTTGCACTCTTGCGACCGACCCAGCTTGACTCGACTCCAGCGCGGCCGAAACCATGGAGGACTCGACAAAACAGCCTGCTAAGCCTGATACAGCAGCTCAGGCGCACCCTATTCCTCAGTATGACGAGCCATACCCTTGGTGGTGTCGTATACCATTCGTTTCATTGCGCTCGACCGCCCCGCCCCTCTCGCTCGATGACGCACCTCTACTCCCCGAAAGTCATGCTCCTTGGTTGTCTCAGCTTACCTTCTCATGGCTCAATCCGCTCATGTCTCAAGGATACAGTCGACCGCTACAGGCAACGGACATGTACAAGCTCGGCGATAGCCGAGCCTCACATCTATATTCGACACGCCTCCAGGAAGCGTTTGCGCGTCGACAAGCTGCGGTAGAAGAATTCAAACTACGCGTAGAGAACAAGCAGGCGAACCCTCCGAGGTGGCGACTTGCCCTGTGGACGCTAACGGGGTCTCGTACGGCCAGGGAAGAGGAATGGCGTCGTATTACGCTGAAGCGTCAACCGAGCCTGGCTGGCGCCCTGAACGACACCGTATTTTGGTGGTTCTGGATAGGGGGCATCTACAAGGGATTGGCTGATGCTGGCACAATCTGTAGTCCACTCGTCGTCAAGGTTAGTGCTTTGACTGCGAATTACGTTCGGCTACTGAATTTTGGGATAATACTCCATAGGCTTTAATCAATTTCGCGTCGCATTCGTACCAGGCTCACTTGTCGGGAACAACTGCCCCTTCGATTGGAAAGGGGCTTGGACTTGCGTTCGGGCTACTTCTTCTCCAGTGGCTGGTTATGCTCCTCAACGTTCACGCTTTCAACCGGTCCTTCACGACAGGCGTTCTCTTGCGAACCGCGCTTATAACTTCGGTTTTCTCCCGCGCCCTCGCCCTCAGCTCTCGTGCTCGCACTGCGGGTGGGCTCACTGTGGGCAAATTTGTTGGGATGATTAGCACGGACGTGTCTCGAATCGATTATTGTGCCGGCTATTTTCACATGGCGTGGACAGCTCCGTTGCAGATGGCTATATGCCTCATCATTCTTTGCGTCAACCTAGGTTGGAGCGCTCTACCTGGTTTCGCCTTCTTTGTGATCATGAGTCCGCTTCAAGGCAAAGTAACCCAGCGTCTGTTTTTACTTAGGTACGTTAATTATAACTTTCGCGATTCAAGCGCTGACACTTTATGCGCGTTTAGAAAGCGGAGCATGATATGGACAGACAAGCGTATTAAGGCGCTGCAGGAGATATTGGGTGGAATGCGTATCATCAAGCTCTTTGCTTGGGAGGTAAGTCAAGTACAAATTGGGCCTGCGTATATGCATTGATATCATATTCAGTTGCCTTTTATGGAACGAATCGGGGAGTATCGTCGAACGGAAATGTCGTAAGCTCGAATCGATCTTTGGAAGTGAATTACTGTTCTGATTCGCTGCCTAGTTATCTTCGTTCCCGGCTTACGCTGAGATCGTTTAACAACGCATTCGCGTTTTCTTTGCCGACCCTTGCGAGCGTACTCTCGTTTATCATATATTCCGCTAGCGGACACCCGCTTGAGCCCGGCGTGATATTCTCGTCTCTGTCGCTATTTATTCTTCTCAGGACGCCAATGACTTTCCTACGTGAGCTTTTGATTTGTGCCTTTTACGACACACTACTAAACATTTTGATTATTATTTCTAGCGGTTGCTCTCAACGCAATCACTGATTCTTCGAATGCAGTTGGACGGCTCCAGCCTATCTTCATGGCTGAAACACGTTCTGAAGACCTTCCAATCGACCCAGCTCTCCGCGTTGCTATACGCGCCAACGCAGTCGAACTCACCTGGGATGCACCCCCTGCCGCGCCCGCTCCGAAACCAAAGCAGGCACCAGTAACAGCTGAAAAGTCTTTCTTGGGCCGCTTGAAGGCGCGTTTTGGAAGCGTGAAGGCCGTCACCGCGTCTGCTCCTGTGCCTCAAGTCGAGAAGCCTTTGATCGAGAAGCCTTCTACGATCAAGGAGCCTTTCAAGATGAACGGCTTAGATCTCGAGATTCCTCGTGGCAAGCTTGTCGCGATTGTAGGACCAGTTGGTTCCGGGAAATCGAGTTTGCTCCAAGGGCTCATTGGAGGCAAGTTCGGTCCCTTGACATAAAACTTAATCTAACACTACGAACAGAGATGCGCAAAACCAGTGGTGACATCACTTTTGGCGGAACTGTCGGTTATTGCCCTCAGACGGCATGGATTCAAGTACGAGACTGGCTCTGGCTCTAAAAACTTCTGCTCATTACTGTCGCACATAGAGCATATCTATTCGAGACAACATCGTCTTTGGACAACCGTACGACGAACAGAAATACCGAGATATTGTTGCGCGTGTATGCCTGCAACCCGACTTTGACATGCTACCGTAAGTGCTAATCATGAATCGCTGCTAACACCCTCGACTAAACCCTATGTAGACATGGTGATCTCACTGAAGTCGGCGAGAAAGGCATATCGTTGTCTGGCGGCCAAAAGCAACGCATCAATATCGCTCGTGCTCTGTATTTCGGCAGTGACATCACCCTGTTCGACGATTCGTTCTCAGCACTTGACGCCCATGTCGGCCAGTCTGTATTCGACAACGTTCTTCGCGCAGGCGGTGCACTCGATGGTCGGACGCGTGTTCTCGTTACGCATAAGCTCAACTTCCTCCCTCACGTCGACTACATTATCACCCTAGCCGACGGGAAAATCACGGAACAAGGTACTTACGCAGAGCTGATGGCCGCGAACGGGTCCTTTGCAAAGTTTATCAACGAGTTTGGGAGCGGCTCTAGTGAAAGTGACGATGAGACCGAGGCCGCGGTGAAGCCCCCAAAGGACGAGGTCGTTAGCAAGCCTAAGCCTAAGTCTGGTCCTGGGGGCAAGGCGATGATGCAGAGCGAAGAGAGAGCGACCGGTTCAGTGAATTGGCAAAGTGAGCGCCACTTAGTACCTACTTTCAGTCGTTCAGACTCTTATGTGCGCTCTCGATAGTTTATAAGGCTTACTTCATTGCTGCGAAGATTGAAGTCGTGTTCCCGCTTTTGCTTCTGGCGATTATGCTATTCCAAGGCGCTAGCGTTCTCAGTCCCTATTGGTAAGAAAACAATCTCTATTCTAATATTGATGCTCACTACGCGATGGTTTTAGGCTCGTTTGGTGGCAGGAGGAGTAAGGATCATATGTTTTTGGCTTGCGGAACTCACTAACGGAACAACCTTACAGCCGTTTCCCTATGAGCCAGGGTGTCTACGTGAGCAATATCTTACTTACCCTTGTACGAGTTTGTCTGATTCAACCTTCCTATAGATGGCAATCTACGCCGTGCTAGGTTTCGCTCAGGTAAGACTACTTTTGGAGTCGTTGTCGGTTTGATGCTAAAATCGACATAATTTGCAGGCCTTCGGACTTTTCTGTATGGGTGGCGTTTTTGCGATCTTCACGTTCTATGCTTCACAATCATTGCATCGAGTGAGCCTGCTCATTTCGTTCGCATAGACTAGAACTAACACGAGTTACTAGGATGCTTTGGACAGGCTTCTCCACGCACCGATATCTTTCTTTGAGTATGTATCCACCATTAATTGTGGCGACCCTGGATTAACACAGCCGTCGTAGCACCACTCCGTTAGGGAGAATTATGAACCGGTTCAGCAAAGGTGAGCGGCCCTTTACCATCAATGAATATCTGACACAAGCGCCGTGTAGATATCGACACAATTGACAATATTATCGGCGACGCCTGTCGTATGTTCATCGGAACCATGGTGCAGATCATTGGTGCTGTGGTCCTTGTCTCGATCATTCAACCGTGGTTCCTCTTGGCCGTGGTGATCGTGCTATTTGCATATTATTGGATTGCGATGTATTACCGTGCTAGCGCGAGAGAGGTCAAGGTAGGTGTCGGTCGCACTTTTCAATACTTTGGCTTAACGGTATCGGTAGCGCATTGACGCCGTCCTGAGGTCCTCGTTGTATGCGCACTTTGGAGAGTCGATTGGCGGTATCTCCACTATTCACGCATATCAAGTTTCCGACCATTTCAAGCGCGAGAACGAACGCAGAATGGACTTAGAAAACAGGTGGGTCTCTAATTCGCTGGATTAGGTCCTCATCTTACACGCTTGTTCTTGTAGGGCCTACTGGATCACGACGACAAACCAGAGATGGCTATCCTTACGACTCGACTTCCTTGGTTCCCTCCTACTCCTGGCAGTTTCTCTACTGTGTGTTGGCGCGCGATTTACGATATCCCCTGCGCAAACTGGAGTGGTCGTTTCATACATGCTCACCATTCAATCGGTGAGCTTCAGCCGCACTGGTGTTGAAATTCCATTCTAATCGTCGGTCCAGACATTCGGGTGGGCAGTGCGACAGTCGGCTGAAGTCGAGAATAACATGAATGGTGTTGAACGCATCGTCCATTACGCCCGAGAGATTGAGCAAGAGGCCTCCCACGAGCTACCTTCCGACAAGACGGATCTCCCTACTCCATGGCCCTCTGCAGGTGCCATCGACGTCGATAATGCCGTTGTCCGTTACAGGCCCGATCTTCCGCCCGTTCTGAGTGGCCTTACCATGAGTATTCGCGGTGGAGAGCACATTGGTATTGTTGGCAGGACAGGGGCAGGCAAAAGCACTGGTATGATGATTCCTACTCTCAACCGTCCTGGTCCTAATACGCATAAATTTTCCAGTCACACAGGCGCTATTCCGTATGATGGAATTGAGCTCCGGGTCCATTACCATCGATGGTGTTGACGCCTCTAAGATAGGGCTTAGGACACTACGTAGCGCACTGACTAGTAAGTGTAATCTCCCTGGTAGATGAGCTAAGCTAACGTCGCCGCCTCCGATGTAGTTATACCACAAGACCCACTCTTGTTTAGCGGAACGCTCCGATACAATCTTGACCCTTGTGAGCCACTGTTACTAGATACGTAGCTCTTTTGAAATTTCTAACAGGTTTGGTAGTTTCCATGTACGATGATGCCCGTTTGTGGGATGCTCTCAAGCGAACCTACCTTGTCGAGTCTCCCAAATCCGAAACGTCTGAAACGAGTCTCGACAAAATGTCCGAGAAAACGTTGTGTTCTGGACGGTTTACGCTAGACATGCATATCGAGGACGAAGGGTCAAACCTTTCTGTTGGAGAGGTGGGCGTACAGTATACACTCGCTCACCGTTATACTCACACCCAATTTTAGCGTTCACTGGTCAATCTTGCTCGTGCTCTCGTAAGAGATACTCGTATTGTCCTCATGGATGAAGCCACAGGTACAGCAACGGATATATTATTGATTGACGCAAACTAATTGTCCGTTTGCAGCTTCTGTTGACTACGAGACCGATCGGAACATTCAAACCACCATCCAGTCCGAATTCAAGAATAAGACGCTATTGTGCATTGCGCATCGCCTACAGACCATTATTGGGTACGACCGGATCTGCGTACTTGACGCAGGAAAGGTGGTCGAATTCGACACACCAGCCAGGCTCTTCCAACAGAAGGACGGCATCTTTTACGGAATGTGCTGTCGCTCAGGTATCACCCTGGCCGATATTGAGATTGCTGCTAAAAACTAGATCGCCCATCCATCTCATGCCTCTGCAGGCTTATTCGTGCAGGGTTGCAAGGTTGTTCAAACGTCATTTTCTTGCATGTCGCCGTTATATCCCCAATCGTATTATAGTGTTGCATTAATTATAAAAGAACGCAGTTCAATTCCACAAATTCGCGTGATATTATTGACTCAGGCAACAGCTCTGTCCATCCCATGACCATAACACCAAAGTCCAGCTATTTCATGAGGCTCTCAATCGGGATGATGTGTGTACGTGTTTGGACTTTTGAGGTGCGCTGATCACGTGACTAGCTGGACCTGCGGACGGCTCGTTCGTCTTTGTGTATCTCCAGGAAGATATCCCCCTCGGTTTGGCTCTCAGAGACACTCGGAAAAACCTAGAAGCTTCACTGTTAGCTTTCACTATTGATGCCCTCGCGCGCGCCACCCCGCCTATCCTTTTCAAGATTTGTTCAAACTGAAGAAACAAGTTTTTGGGCCTGTGATATAGACCCCGCTTCACATGCGTCGATATTCCCACAGAGGGGGTGCTGATCAGCGTAGTGTACATCCGATGGATTTGAACGGAGCCTCCGCCTACATGTGATATTGTGAGTTATCTTGGCGCTGTAGCTTGTGCTCTAGGCGCCATCTACATCACGAGAACTCGAGTGCTCATACATTTGGTGGCGCGCACACCATGTGCAACAATTTATCGAATAATCTCGGAACCTGCGGGCACCCCCGCAGGTACCGCGGCCGCCGTGAAACATGGTGCGAGGCAGCGTTCTCATGCACTTGGCCGCGCGGCCAAGGTGATTCAACTCTTGGGTTCATATCTGATAAGATTTTCGCAATCTCCAAGAGAACCGAGACACGACTTGGCCGTATGCGCTTCACTCATGTGGATGTTAGCGGGTTCCCACCTTGGGGGGGGGGGGGATCTCGCACAACACAATCCCAGTCAACTAATCATTTCGATAAGTACCGCCGAGCCCGCAAGTACGAGTGAACCGAACCAGCCCAGCTGCTTTTTGTCACACCCCTAGCACCTTGCCCCCAATGTCGCCTGTGGCTCTCCTTAATACCTCAACTAGCGTCGCTATTTTGAGTCTCCCACCTTTATCTGTCACTACTCTCAATGACAGATTGGCTTTTGTTTCCTTGACTCCCGAGAACGTCGATATTTTGAAAAGACTCAATTCAGAGATTTTCCCGGTTCCTTACCCCGACGCGTACTATGCAGTCGTTGTCAAGCCGGAGCTCGCCCGTTTCTGTAAACTCAGTAAGAAATTCCTGATAATGTTCCGCTTCAAATGATTAACCGCGTCGTGTAGTTTACCTAGACGGAGTCCCAGTTGGCCAGGTAACATGCAATCTGAAACCGTCCGAACGTGAAGGCGAGGCTCGAATCTACGGAATGCTAATGGGAGTCTTGTCGGTATGTACCAACCAGTGCCGTTAAGTTAACATGAGCTCAACAATACTCTCAGCCCTATCGCTCCCACGGCATCGGTTCATATGCTGGCCAAAACATGATAGATGCGGTTGCCGCGCATAACAGCTACGTGAAGACTCTGAAAACCGTCGGACCGGTCACACCTCCAGCTCTTGCTGAGGAGGAACTCAACGACCCGTTGCGCCAACTCTCGATGCTTCCAATCACTTCGGTATTCATGCATGTGCACGTCCTAAACACGGGAGCTCGAAAGTTGTATGAGCGCTATGGGTTCACTGAGCGCAAGCTACTTCAGAACTTTTATCGTCGAAAAGGCCCGGATGACACCACCACCAAGGACGCGTGGGTTCTCGAGCGGGATATCGATTCCGACCTAGACAAATTGGTACTCTGAGTCGCGCAGCGTATGCTGAGATGTAAATGTTTTTGTTGTTCGAGGGAGTGTATGCGTTGGTTGTATGCACTGCGTTACGATTTTAGCAACCACGAGGATCCAGAATTAAGCCACATCCATGCTCGTGCCACTTCAAGCCCGAATTTTCTGTGTTACCTCAAGGCTTGCGCGAGGTCCCGGCGCAACTGTGGTAGCGCATCGTGGGTGAGAAGCACGTGTTGCCTGAGCACCTATGCATCACTGAGGTCCCCCCCTGCTGTTTATCCTCAATGGCATCCCTAGCCCTCCTCAACACCCCGGCCAATGCCGCCATCCCGAGTCCCGTTCCTGTACCTGTCACTCTCAATGACAGACTCGCATTCGTTTCTTTAACTCCCGAAAACGTTGACATCCTGAAAAAGCTCAACTCGGAGATCTTCCCGGTCCCTTACCCCGACGCGTACTATGCAGTTACTGTCAGGCCGGAGCTCGCCCGTTTCTGCAAACTCAGTGAGATATTTATGTTCTTATTCCGCCTTGGGAGGCTAATCACACTCTGTAGTCTACTTGGACGGGGTTCCAGTGGGCCAAGTAACATGCAACCTAAAACCATCTGAAAATGAAGGCGAGGCTCGAATCTATGTGATGCTAATGGGTGTCTCGTCGGTATGTAACATGTAGCATGGCTATCATTGGCGTGAGCTCAATAACGCTCACAGCCATACCGCTCTCGCGGGATAGGCTCATACGCTGTCCAGAACATGATCGACGCGGTCGGCGCGCACAATAGTTACTTGAAAACTCTGAGGTCCACTGATCCGGTCACACCTCTCGCTCTCACCGAGGAACAACTCAACGACCCGTTGTGCAAACTCTCAATGCTTCCAATCACCTCGATGTTCATGCATGTGTATGTGCTTAACACGGGAG
The DNA here is from genome assembly GCA_025200755.1 of Ceratobasidium sp. C01. Lineage (NCBI taxonomy): Eukaryota > Fungi > Basidiomycota > Agaricomycetes > Cantharellales > Ceratobasidiaceae > Ceratobasidium > Ceratobasidium sp. C01. Next base: position 1,414 of record JANWGL010005908.1, on the reverse strand, counting down.
CTCGTAGATTGTACGAGCGTTATGGATTCACGGAGCGCAAGCTACTTCAAAACTTTTATCGTCGAAAGGGCCCGGACGACAACGCCACCAAAGACGCGTGGCTTTTCGAACGGGACATCGATTTCAGCTAAAGCAATTTGGTGCTTTGAGTTGCGTAGGTAGGCTAGGACGTAATTGGTTTTGTTATTTAGGGGAATGTATGCGTTGAGAGCATACAATGACGTTTTGGCTTTTAGTGATCGCGTGTGTACTTGTTTGATGTTTTGGTTCAGCACCCGAATAACTGTTCGAATTACGAATTTAAATTCAACCACGATGCACAGGAATAATTTCTAACATATATAAGATACCAAGCGTATCCTTTTTCACTTCGTATACTCCGCAGCTAGTACAAGATTGCCGCCTGGAAGAACCTCTCCCTTCGCAAAACAAAATACACCGAGCGCTTGTGAGGGAACTCGAATTCCTATAGTTGTCGAATGAGTGATCTAGTATATGCGCCTGAAAACAAAACGAAGAAAGCTTACCCTGTTGAACTCTTGCGGCAAAAACGCCTTCAAGCGAGGCACAATCGGCAAGTCTGCGCGGGGCTCGCCTACAACGATTTCAGTGCGTGGGTCACGCAAGAAGCACATATGCTTCATGGAAGTCATGACGGCGGTGACTGAAAAGGAAAAATGAGCGGGTTTCTATCGGAGAGAGATTCGGGAGTACTAACATCTGTGTCGACCACGGAATCGGTCCTCCCCAATGAGGAGGTGAGTTCCTACGCTATACGTTAGGCTCCGAGTGCTATGTATCCTTAGGCGAAAACATACCTTGATCGTAATCCCCCAGTCCGCCTACATAGGTACCCATGGGATCTTCTTTTACCCATGCCATCTCTCCATATCCCGCTAACTCGCCATTCCATTTGACCACGAAGCCCATAATATGGGGGTCAGCCAAGCGTTCGGCGAGGTAGGTACGATGCTTTTCATCTGGTCCGCGCTCGCGCCAGCCTACATTGACGCTGAAAAGTAACCTTAGTATCGTAAAGGAGAACTGTAGGCGCCTTGTTATTGACTTACCGATCCGAGTTTTGCCACCTAGCATACGCCTCAAAATGTTCGGGGTTGTTCGCGTCGATGTGAACGAACTCGAGAGTCTCGCCGACTGAGAAGATATAACGGAAGTACAAGGACTCTCCGGGAGCAGGCTTCGGGGGGCGACGAGGGTGCGTTGTTAATACGTTTGGCCCCCGAGTGAAGGATGTGAAGAACGGATATGGGAACGAGGATATCGATGGGTGTGGGACTGGGGTACGAAGCCAGCGCCGCGAGAGAGGAGCACCCGCACCCTGCCAGAGGGATGCGCGAACGAGAAGTAGATCCTGTGCCTCCTTGTCCTCGGGAGCCTCGAATGCAAGTCCCGT
>JANWGL010005901.1:0-18661 GCA_025200755.1 Ceratobasidium sp. C01 | reverse complement strand
TTTTGTCAGCCCTAGTACATATACTACTAGAACACAAAGATTAATATTGCTATAAACGGAGCGTTGATCAGGCTAAGATAAGTTATTGGGCTGAGCAGATAAGGATGTGATAAGGCGAGATCACCGCTATCATACAATACCTTATCTCGCCCTTATCACGATACCTGTCCGACACCTTATCCAATCCTTATCCAATGCTTTTCCGTCCCTTACCTACACGCTCAGGCCTCGTCAAAATCCGGCTGAAGTGCAGTGTAGCGTTTTGTCGAAAGAAGCGACGATTCAGAAGGCAGGACCAGTGCACAGATACTCAGCGCCCGACTTAGTTGAACCAACACTTACTTTACAGCAGAACGGTACCAGCTCCCAAAGCATCTACCGAATATAGCAAATAACACAACGAAAAACATCAGAACAACAGTGACTCTAGATCCAAGTTTGCTTTTATAGTAGCCCAAAAAACGCAAGGCAGGTCAAGAGCAAGTCAAGGTCGAGGGTAAGTTGGAACGAGCTCAAATTACCAGATCTTGCTAACGTAACATGGAGGAGAGGACTAAGCGCCGTTTCATCTTATGAAGCGGATAAGCCACGTTCAAGATCCTGTATCCATTCATGACGACCACCTGAGATCACTCAAGATCGTTTTCAGCCTTTTTGACCTCTTTTCGTCTGGTTTGCACCTTTTAGGAATCAAAAAGGTGTTAGAAAGGAACAAAATGGGCGCGAAAGGATGATGTCAGCGATAATATGATCACACGCTCTGATCTACATGTGGCGTCTCCACCACCATTGCAAACTTTAACTTTCCTATTTTGTCCTGCGCATACATTATACTCTTCAGGGGAACGGCTAGATTAGTATTTTGCTTAAAATGGCCCTTCCAAACCCTCCTAGTGTACAGAAACAAGTTGATCAAGCAGCAAGAGTGAGTTCGATTTAGGCACAAAAAACCTTCTTAGGCAAATACTTTTCTACAATTACCAGATGCACACCAGTGCTAGCGATAACCAGATGGTCATCTGCGACTGTACAAAATGCCACGGCAAATCCTGTCGTTATCGATATGCTGTGGTGAAAGTGCATCGAAGAAAGCACAGAAGAGTTGCCCCTGAGGCTATTGCTGGACGCAGGAGCGGTGCGAGAAAACTCTCAGCGATTGACTGCTTTTGTGTTCACATATGTGTATATGCAGTTTCAAGAGCACCTGCTGCCTGCAGATCACCTCCCCGGCCTCCCTGTAAACCATATTCTGATGTATTCCTTGCCTCTGCTCCTGATCCGCCTGATCAACACCGGTCAACCCACAATTTGACTCCAGAGGAGTCATCCGATCCTGGTCTACCCGTCCAAAACGCAGATGCTGATAGTCTATTTGGTGCCTCTCCTATTGTCTCTGACGACGACATTGATTTCCTTGCTGCCTCTAACGCTGCTGGTCAGGTTTCCTATGTTCTTCAGACGTTATTACCTCTCTTGGCTCGACCAGCTCATGGATACCTCTCAGAATCCCCTTGTTCATTGACTCCATGCTCTTCCCGAGTTCCATCTCCTGATCTCGATATCCTAGATGCTGAAGACATTCCCTGGGACCCTAGTGACTGCTTCTGGCCTAGACCTCATCACTCTCCCACTCCGTCTGTTGGCACCATCGAATCAGCTCTTGACTCGGGATGTCCCTCACCAAGTCTATCTATTGTTGACCCTGATGATGATATGGTCTTCTTTGAGAGGCTACTAGATGATGATGAGGAACCTGTTCGGCGTGCTGCCTCCAACAACCCCGAGCAACACAATGGTCCAAACCAGGTGCCCCCTCCGGAGCTTGAGAACGAACGAAATCCTTCCCCAGAGCCAGAACCAGAACCTGAGCCTGAAAATCCAGAGCCCGAAGAGCCATTTTTCCAGCCATTCTTTAACGATATGGAGCCCGACGCTAACAACCCAGAGCCCGAAGACGAATATCCGTGTGGCGCATTTGCAGATGACCCTCCCGATTTCCGAAATTTCTTCATTCGGACTTGGATACAATCTGCATTCAAGGGGGTCACAAACGAGAGCATTGCTGATGCATTGGCTACTCAAAAAGACTGGCTTCTAGAGTTGCAAAGCCGGAACGAGCTCGCTGAACCTCTCTGTGCTCGACTTCCATTTTTCCCTCTGACTTTGCGCACGCTGGAGCGACGACTTGGGATGGATGTAAACAACCTCATTACCATTTACTCGCTTTGCCCCCGCTGTGGTGTTCGCCGCACCTTAGATTCTATAAACAACCTAGTTGATCCAACTTGCACTCGCGAGGTTCAAGGCGAGAATTGCGGTGGCACCCTTTATACAACTTCAAAGCTCTACAATGGCAAAATAAAACGCACACCTACCCGTTCTTATCCTCACATATCGCTCCGGGACTCACTGGAACGTCAATTGCTTCGTCCGGGCTTTGCGGAGGTTCTACAAAAATGGAGGCAGGAAGATGACGAAGAAGGAGACTTTCCTCCCACTAGCCGTCAGGAATGGATTGACTCAACACCAATGGATAAGCAGTTTGGGAAGCCATGGGATGGCTGGGCGTGGAGGAACTCACCTGTGGGGCTTAACCGGGGCTTCGATGAAGGAGCTAGGCAATATGGCGATGCGCTGGTGGGTGAGCTTCGGGCACTTGTGCGACTTCCACTGGGTCTCAACCTGTCGATGAATATTGATGGGTGAGTTTTCCCCTGCTAATCCTTGCTTGTATTAAAAAAAGCTTGGCAGTTTTCGCGCATACAAGAAGGCAGATTATTCAGTTCAGGGTGTTTATGTTGTCATCAATAACCTCCCGACTGAACTGCGAACCTCACATGAGAATATGATGCTTTCATGCGTCATGCCAGGACCAAAGGAGCCATCGGACTTTGAGTTCAATCAAATACTGGAGCCGGTAATTGATGAGCTTATACAACTCGGAAAAGGTGAGTTTATGTCTGAATTGCTACCAGCCTACCTGATCCCTCTCTAGGCGTATATCTTGCTGTACATTGTCTTGAGTTAAATCGTCCAGAAGAACGACTTGTTCACGCAGCCCTTGGGGCACTTGTCATTGACTACATGTCACGCATCAAGTGCAATGGCCATGCAGGTACCAAGTCTGAACTAAACTTTTGCTTGTACTGCAAGATGAAACGTTGCTACCTATCTGTCCCGGAGGGCTTTATTCGTGAAGGTGCAGTATTTCACTATTGCTAGACAATCTGCTAATTTCCTATTATTTACAGGCCTTCAACTTCGCAATGGTCAGGAGTGTCTCCAACAGAAATATGATTGGCTTTCGGCAACCAACGCTGAAAAGGACCCTATGCGGGAGCGTACAGGAGTTACTTTCACTGAGTTTGATCGTCTCCCAGGATTTTTCGGGCCACTTCATTCACCTATTGACGGCATGCATCTATTCCACCTTGGCATGGACCCCTGGATTTTCTCAAGCACGCTTGTCAAGACAGGAATGTTCAACGCTCGTCATCATGATCAGCTTCCGGAAGACTCTCCTATGGGCTTGCTCACAGCTGCTCTTGGCGAGATGTACTGGCCATCTCACTGTAAGCGACTCGCTAAGGACGTAGGTGAACTTCCCTGATCTGTTTGGTCACTCATTCTAACTAAATTTGAATTCAGCCAGCTCACTTTACGAGTAGTATGAAAGCTGAGCAATGGCGGCACTTCACATCAGTTGCTCATATTCTGCTCTTCAAAGTGTGGAAGGTTGGAGACTCTATTCCAGATGGCGACATTCCCCGAGGAAACCAAGGAAGCAAAGTGTTCAAGGAACAACTCCGTCTTGCGCAACTATTACTGGATGCTAGACGGCGTGTACACTTGGATCTTGGGCTAGATGATCAAGACTTGCCAACTCTTGCTGACTGCCAGGTATCTCGCAATGCTCGACTTTACTACAGAAACGTGCTCCGATATGTTGTTGCACTCAGCATTCTCCTATCTCGAGATATTACTCGCAACGATCTATCTCTTGCTCAGCGTCTGTTAGAGCGAGTTGCAGTCTCGTTTACACGTATGAACGTCCACCTTAGTCCCAGCTTTCACTATGCTATGCATATTGAGCCTTTTGTTCTTAAATATGGCTCAATGTACAACACCTGGGCCTACTCGTTCGAACGGGCTAATCTCCAACTCCAAACCACCAACAACAATGGACATGGATTGGGTGTGCTTGAATCAACCATGGCTCGAGCATTTCTCAAGCGCACTGAGTTCTACCGAATTGTAAGTCCAAATTGCCTAAATTCTACTACAATTTCACATTTTTCCTTCAGCTTGAGCGAATGCAGGATATCGAAAATCCAACCAACAATGATGAAAATACAATAAAAGCCATACTTAGTAAACTCCCAAATGGTCTGGAACACGAACGTCAGCGTGGAATGCTGAATGCAGTGCTGGCTGGCGAAGCTCCTTTTCGGATTCAAGGTATGGTTTCCTCTTGCCGACCTCGAGTTCATGGTCCAGAGCTCTTTGGGATTTAGACAGAACGCGACTGCCAAATGTTTCATCCAAAGTGAACTTTGCACGCGAGCACCAGCTTGACTATGATCAAATAGTTAACTTTGTTTCGGAACAACTTCCAGGTGTTGTTGTATATGGGAATGGACAACGTCCCCCCCACGGAGGCGTATACCTTCATCCCACAGATTCCACAAGATCATTTTCCCATCTCCTCCAGTGCGGAACCCGATTTGGTGTTGCTGATCATACCTGGGGACACAAGTCGCGCTACGGGTATATACATAACCAAACAGCAGTGGTAATACGCCGAATCTATCAGATTTGTATCCACACACTGGACGAGGAGGAGCACATTTTTGTCTGTGCTATTGTGCAACGATTCAAGGCCCCCGATCAACAAATCAGATTTCCATGGGAGCTATGGTGAGGGTATTAATTTATAAGACGGTAGCATAACTTCACACTTGGATAGGAAAACACGCCTCCAGACTGATTGTTGGAAGTACGACGAATTTTGGCCAAGAGAGGTGGTTGCAGTGGACGCACTGACTGGTGCATTCTCGATGACCGACACAACCATGCAGCGAGCGCGCTATTGGATCACAAGAGCAATGCCCAATGTACGTAGTCAGACAAGGTTGTATATTGTACTTACATATTGTTCTCAGGTTACGCTGGAAGATATTGATTAAATCGTCATGTTGTCTGCATATATGCGTGACTTTTGTGCACTAGTGTATGATTAGGAAACTGAAAAGTCGCCCATCCTCAACAATGTGTGATGAATAAATAAACTGTCAAATTGGATTAAAGTAGAGCTAATTTATAATGTTATGTACAGGGGCAGGAGCAGAAAAAGCTTTCACAAAGGAGGTTGAACGCCAGAAAATTCCCACTCAGAGACGTGGTTGAAATAAGCGATACATATGCGTTCTCCTTCACCCTCCCACTCAACAACTTCATGATCTAGCAGCCGACCACGAAGAAACACCACCGTGCCAGGGAGGTAATCAAACTTGATACCAAGACGAGGGATAGCGAGTTTGCCTGTTGTGCACGTACCCATCACAACCAATACTGCCCAACCCTCAGGTGCTTCTTTGTTGTCAAAATGAAGGGGAGTGCGGCGTGAGTAGATGTAGGATGCACCTGTGTGGTCAACAATGAGTAATAAATCAGGCTTAAATAATAGATGACTTACCCATCATTACAAATGGATTCCAGGTCGAAAGCGTCCTGACACTAGCCAGCATGCTTTTGAGAACAGTTTTCATCTCAAAGTGAGCACGAAAGGAGGCAGGGTCAATACGCGAAAAGAGATAGTTCAGCAGAGTGGACTGTTCCATTGTGGCTTTGAGATACTCCTGGACAGCGTTGAAAGCTTCTGCAGATCGTTGAGCCGATGTAAACCCACCATTTATCATGGAAGCAGAGGGCAAAGGCTGGCTTTTCTAATTGAGATGTATATAAGAACGTGCAAATAACAAGAAGAAGTGTTCAATCATACCTTTCGAAACAGCGGAACCCAGCAAACCGCCAAGTTAACGCAGCCGGCAAAAAAACCTTCCTTCTGGACGTATTTTGAACCACGATTGAGACAATCAGCCTGCTTCCTAGAAAGCTTCACACTTCCTGCTAGCTTCCTCAGATGTTTGGTCATATGGTTCTGCAGTAAATCAACCTCAAATTTAGAAAAGATATAGGTTGAAAAGCGCAAACATACCCGGTCAACTTCACCAAAAGCATCAGGGAGCACGTAGAGAATAGGGACGCCATCTTCATCTACGGCCCTCCATGCCTCGTCGCTCAAATCTTCAAGCTCTTTATGCAAACGATACCCAAGCCGATGCGCTGCTTTGGCGGCAGACCAACCGTTAGCCTGTATGCATTCAATCATGCGCCCACAGCTGAAGGATGGAAAGCAAGATCCATCAAATTGCTCTGGGAATTAGTCAGTGCAAGGCTCATAAAAAATAAGTTAGGATCGCACTGGTGTTGGTATCAAGCTTGCTCAGATAGGAGAGCATATCGCATCTAGCCAAGCAGTTCTTGAAGCGTTTCTGTTCAGCGCCAGTCCGGGTCCTAGAGAGCCTGTAAGAATGTTTAATTGACATAATTTGGAAGTATAGGATGTCTAGAACTCACGATCTGCCATTGGGGGCATCTTCCTTTGTGAATTGCTGTGCTTGCTGTTTCCCGTTCTTGCCCCGTTTGCGCTTCGAACCACAATGAGCAACGCTGTAGAGACTCAGCATCTGAGTCCATAGTGAGATACCAAAGAGCTAAAAAAATACCTATGGTTCCCTTCGCCACCCATAATCAAATCCAACTCGAGCAGCTCCTCGTTGACACTCCGATTTGGTGGGTGAGCCATACGCCACCAGTATGCACTGCTCAAATTGAGTAACCTAATATACCGATACAGATTCCGTTGTGGCAATATGCTTACCGTATTCCAGGCGTCAGCATATCCCGGAAGTAGGACATGAGTGTGGCGTTGAGGGTGCGTGCGGGGTCGGGATTATAGTTGACCATCATAACCACCGATGCGACAAGCTGAGTGCTTTGAAAAGCGATAATATAAGTACTAGCAGTGTGTGAATCTAATAAATACTTACGCAATTTGACACACTTGAGCACGGAGCGAGGTGTATGGCTTAGCTTGCTCCAGCTCTTCGTCCGCTGGATGAAACGTGGCGTCGACACTGGAAGGAAAGGACGGGCAGGATAAATATCAATAATACGGCACGAGTGAGAAACATACGTGAATTCATTATCTACGTCGTCATCCGATGCAAAAGTGGAGGATTCGTACCCAGTATCCTCATCTGCTGTGGCCACAGTGTTGATGCTGCAAACAAACGTTAGTAATATTTTAGTGCAAAGATAAATCAGACAGACCTATTGACCGGCAAGTCCTCTACGGCGGTCAAGGCATTGCTATCTCGGGCAATCATACCTCGAGTGTGAACCATCTTCGTCGATTAGGAAAGGTTAGAGAATAGACGTCTGAGTTCGTGCCATTACGTGACTTCAGAATCAAATGTTGGCTAAGGGAGTTGTGCGCCCTTCGGGAGCTCAACGACATCGTTTGTTGGGTGACCCTTGGTGACGTTGCTTAGGCTCCGTTCTCCAAGCGTGCATTGACGTCTTAGGACGAGCACGCTTCAAGACGCACCATCGAGCCGCCTTAGGGTAGAAATGCCGTTGCGACTAACCATCGCAGCGGTCTCGGTGTCTTGTGGTTCGGCCTTGCGCCAGGCTCGTAGCGTGCCTTGAACGTCTCAACTCCATATTCTATTACGCCATTCACGACATTCCCACTAGTCACCCTACTGCTCAACAACAATGGATATACTATGGGCATCCTCTCGCCTCGAGCCATTCCGCTTGGCCGATACACCGAGCCGTTTGGGACGCTGTGGTTATTATCGGCTTACTTGCTATTTTTCACCTCGGTGCCTTCTATGCCCGCACCGGTTCGCGTTTTTCTCCTTGGATTCTCGACCAATTCAGCTCGCCGACGGTCCATCCGATTCCCCTGCGTGTCACGGTTCGGACAAGCTATTGTGCTCCCATCTATTCGGGCTCTTTGGCCGTGGGACTCGCCTTCTCCGTTCTTGATCTTTGAGCTTGTTGTCCCTAGACCCGTCCCAATCACCTTTTTGGCTCTAACTCGGCCATTTCAGCTCCGCTCGAATTTTAAAGTACATCATGTACTCCTGCCACCTACGCGCTTCAAACGCGCTACTGCACTTCTTTCTGCCGTCGGCCCCCACCGTGCCTTCCGGCCTATCGCCTACAGCACGCTCGCCGCTTGTGTCTCGTTTTCCTCGCGTCCCCGTGATTCGATTTTAGGCGTTGAACTTTCAGCGTCCTCACCTCCTCATTGCGCACGCAACGCGCCCTCCCGCCATATTTTCGGCCGATTCTCCGTCGCTCCTCGCCTCACCCTCGCCTCACCCTCGTCTCATACCAACGCCCACTTGTTTATCCTCCCGTTTCCCCGAGTCCGGACGCTTCGGTGTAGCTAGCCCCGTACTGTCGCGTAGCGAATCCTTACGCGCATCGAACGCTCGCTCCCGTGTGAGCTACTGACTTCCCCCCGCCGAGCTCTCTTCATCGCTCGGCGAAAGCCCCGCACTCGTCTCATTTCACCCCCACACCTTTATTTTTCTCCCCCGGCCTTTCCTGTCCGCCCGCCACTCCTACAGTCATGTCTGAAGCTGCGGATTGATTCGCCGCCGATATCTTTGAGGTTGAACTATGTCAACAAGCCGAGGAGGATCCGCGCAACGCATGGGAGCTTCTTTGGCTCTTGGGGCTCCCTCTCAGTGTCCGCCATAGCTACTTCTTGATCCAGGAGGCTCGGATTGACCAAGACGCTGCGCGTCACTTCCTCTGTTGACAATCTTTCTATCGGCACCGCAACTGGCGAGAGCCGCACGAGTTGGACTGCATGTTCATCAAACCGGTTCGCCCCTTTGCCTCAATTGGCCGTCGCGTTCAACGTCGCAAGGACCTGTCCACATCCACTCGCCGAGCACCCAAGCCAAAGCTGAAGCCGGAGCCGAAGCTCAAGGCCAAGCCCTTTCCGTCTGCGCTGCCTCGTTCTCGGCCTATTCCACTTACACGCGCTCGTGCTAGACCCCCTGCCAAGCCACCTTTGCCCGGTCTCCAGCACTTTGGCCAGCCGAGGCGTGTGCGCCCCAAGCCAGTCCCACCTTCTGCGCCCACTGTTTCCGCTGGATCCCAGTCTGTCGTCATCCCCCATGTCCTCATTGGTCTCCCCAGCCCCATGATACCTCTGGAGTTGCCGCGACGGACGAGGGAGACCCATACGAGATTGCACGACCGCCAAACGACCTTTTCGACCTCAAGCTATTCAACTCTGGCTTATCGACTACAATGGAGACGGGATTCAATATGCCCAACTCGGGTCGATTTGTCGACTAGTCGATTCGGGAACCGCATGTGTCAGACATCGAGAGCGAGGATGGCGGCTTTGTTTCGACGCCACAAGTCCCTCTCCTCAAAGCGACCGACGCCTTGGTCTGTCAGTGGCCGACTCCGATGAAGGAGCATTTCTTCTCCGTCGAAGCTTCATTATTTGAGGGTTGGGATCCGTACGTCCACCCCGAGGTCGAAGCGTTACGTGCAGCTCAGATCAACTCTCGGTCTGGGAAACAAGCCATCAACATCGAAGACCGTCTAAACAAATTTACGAAAGGGGAAAGGCTGGGCGAGGACGATTTGTGGTGCTGCCTGCGATACAAGAAGCACCAGCAAGCGACGAAGAAATTTGAGTTATGGTCTGTTCCCGACATCCTCGCCGTCCACCTGAAATGATTCTCGGACACGCGTGCGATGAGAGATAAAATCGACGCGCTTATAGGTTTTTCTATCAAGGGGCTAGATTTGGGGCAGTGGGTCGGCGCACGAGGGGTAGAAGGAGAAGGGGTTAGTGTTTCACCCGAAAGCCACAACGACCATGATACCTCGCACGTCAAGCCCAGCATTTGGTGACCTTCATCGTATCGAACTCAACACTTGCCCACCTATTATTTTGTCAATCATGTTGGATAGTGTTGGTGAGTTTTATTGTCCTACTAACTTGCCATTCTAACAGACTTGGCGTCATCTAACAAACTCGACACGTCAACACACTGATTAACTAGCACGTCAAGGTCCTACCATATCACCTTCTTGTGTAACCCTCGTGTATATTATCTTTCATTTTTCTAATAAACTAGTTCAGCGCTCCTAAACATGTGGGGAGCTAAACTCAGATGGTTGCTCAAGAACAAAATAACTCAGATTGACATTAGCATTGGCGCTTAGACAACGACGGCACCTAGACAACGACATCACGTGCGAATTTTTGCGTCAGCCTCAACATACATTTTTTAATTCTAGTTAATGACATCAGTTTGGGAGTTACAAACCGAGAATACATATCAAGCATACAACATCGGAATAAAGTGAATGACAACAACTATCCGTTTAAGCCAACACGGTCGCACGCTAACAAACCCACACATACTGCACGTGATCTATCTAGACTTTGACTCCCACACCCTCCATTGGCGAGAGAGTTTGAATCAAGAAAATCCACTCAAGTGCCCTTGTTACGTCCTGATTTGCGAGTCCCAATCGTGGGCTTTCTGCCGCGCCCGCGAGTCTTTGTCGTTGGTTGAGCCAAAGGAGCCGAGGATGGACCAGATTCGCTCTCGACCGTGCCTTCCATATCTGTAGCAAGCACAGGAGTCGGCAATGGTGGCGACTTGGCTACAGTAGGGCTGATATCGGAACTCGAAGGTTGATTGCCAGGTATAGATTGCCTCGATTGATGGTGTTGACCGACTGACTCTTGATCCTTCTCCGCCTGTAGCTGTGATGGGATTGGCGCAGATTGAGCAGGTTGAATTGGGAGGGATGGTGGCAACGAGTCTGCGACCGGGAGTGCTAGTCCCAGTGGGGTGTGAGGGGCGGCAGGCAAGAAAACAACATTAGCACCTGAAGGTGCCACCGGCGAAGCGAACGAAGCTGCTCCAGGTGCGTCTGATTGAAACGCTTGTTGCGGTGGATAATGGGGTTGCTGGGGAGGAAATGGGTTTGGCGTGTAACCATGTATCTGCGACTGGGATGACAGCCATTGTTGGGTAGGGTAGTAGAACGACGCTGGGCCTGGCACTGGGGAAGGATGCGGAGTAAACCCTTCAATACGATGGTTTGGTGGCGCCAAAAGATTTGGGTCGATTCCTAGTGAACTGTAAGTGCTTGTATTAAAATAGCCAACCCAGTTCACTTACCATATTGTGGCTGTCCTTGCGAACCAACTCCTGGGGCCACTTCGAACCTGGTTGTGGCTGATGACATGGCAGCACCTGCATACTGCAAGGAGCTCGCATGATTGGATGGACCTCCAGCGTTTGAGACAATAGATGCAGCCATGCCCGCACTATGAGTTGGCGTCGAGTGCATACGATCAACACTTGGACCAGGGGTAGGACTTGGGATAGGACCAGAAGGAGAGGGCGAAATGGAGTGAGTGGACGAAGGGACGGCAACTGATCTAGCTGGCACAGGACGGTTGTCGACGTATACCCTAGCGTTAGGAGGGTACCTCTTCAGGAGTTGGGAAAAGTCTGGTGGCTCGCTCCAGTCCAAGTTGATCAAATAACGTGAGTCGTTGTACATGTCAGGAAATCGGGCTGCCCATTCCTTGTCGATAGTCCATCCAGGTAGTGCTTCATCGTTTCCAAGGTTTGGAATCGCAGTGTTCGTCTTGTAATAGACAATCTCTGTTCGCGTCGCCGGACTGACTTTGTTACCGTTGATACGTCGAGTCCGTTGTTGGAGAGCATCCTTGAGAGCAATATACTATGCAACTGGTGAGTCCATAGCCAAATTTTATTGTACACTTGACGAACCTCTGCTGATTGCCACATCGCTTCATCAATGCACATGCGGTTATTATTATCTGTGTCCGAGTGCTCAGGCGATTGAGCATTTGGATTATTGAGGAAATCGTAGTCCTTGCCCCTGGCCTCTGTATCCTGGCGAGACTTCAGACGATCCGATACTTTCTAGAGTGGTGAGTTAGCATATGTACAATTGAAATTCCAAGTTATTGACCTTGTCGATCCGAGAAGCATCCCGACCACGAGCCAGATTGCGAACGGTCTTCTCCTCCAAGGTCCCCTTGGCAGCGCTATTGGCCACAGCAGCAAGGTTGACGAAGGTAACAGTCGATAGAATATGGAGCCACCAGACAGGTGGGACCGTCGAGAGAAATTCCTGGTTGACGTCCATGTGATTCTTGTCTTGGCAGTACTCGACAAATTCTCCCGTCCAGCCAGTGTTAGAGTCGCCGTTCACCCCAAGATTGGTAGACGTGAACGACGGGCGCAGCTCCGACTTGCCGTTCTCGTTTTTGACCCAAAACTGGTACGTTCCATCCTCATTCTTAACACTCGGCTTAACCTCGCTCGCCTTTGTTATGCACATCATGCGATACAAAGTATTGAGCGAATGTCGCTGGGTATTCATCGTTAGCTAGCATTCCCGTTCGAAGTGAGTGAACTCACTTTAATCATGTTTCGCTCGGAGAGATTGTACTGAGGCTGTAACTCTGCTTCAACCTTTGCAGCCTTGGTTTTCTTCTTGCTCTTAGTGACGGTAACAGAGCTAGTGCCTACGACAGCACCAACACTAGGACCAGACGATAGGCTGGCAAGGACATGGTCAAGATCTCCTGGTACGCCAGATTTGATCGCCTGGACAAGATTGGTAACCGAGGTACGAAGAGTTTGGACCTCCCCCCTGAGACTCTTAAGCTCGACCATATCCTTTTGAAGAACAGAAACGTCGCCAGCAATCGCCTTGAATTGAGCCAGTTCACGCTTCATCGCCTGAATGGACGTTCGATTGGTGGATACTTGCTCATCAAGGAAATCGATATGATCGTCAAACGCCACCGCTCCTAAACAACATAAATACCACATTTTAAGGTGAGTAGTGGGGTTGAACGCACTATGTTTCCCACGATTGATGCGCATGCGTTCCTCATCCTCGCTCCTGTCGCCAACATCCAGGGGGCGCCCAGACTCATTCCCATGCCGAACAGAGTTGGAACGAGAATGCAGAGGACCAGTTGACCCGGGCTCAGCTTGTTGATAAGTCGGAGACTGAGGTGGGGAACCCAGTGAGCCGGAATCATGACTAACAGATCGAGTGCGAGGCCCCGATGGGTAGGGCCGATTAACTGGTATCTCAGGACGGCTTAATGAACGAGATCGCCGAGGATGTTGTCTGGGATACTCAGGAGGAGATTCGTTTTCTGGTCGACCACGTTTGCGGGACCCGGATGCAGCAGGAGGCGAAGTTCCAGTTGGATCTTAGTTTGATTATCTGGTGAGCGCTATGACTCTCCTCGTATGCGCGACCTACTTACTGGATAGTCCCAACGTCTGAGGATCAACGCCATGGGAGCGCGGAGCTGCTGATGGCATTCGCTGGTGCGCCACATTTCTCGAGCTATATTGAGTAGGCTGACGTGTTTGAGTTGAATAGGACTGTTCATCATCTGGAGCATAAAAGCCTGGTGCGTGCTCAGCACCTGAAGCCATTCCAGGAAGTGGATAAAATAGTTTGGTACGTGTGGAGAGGACAAGGACAGCAACGCATTAATAGGGGTTGATACATTCACTGATGCTCTGCAGGATAGGGGCATCGAAGCAGGCGGGAGAAGCGTGCAGCCAAACAAACAGGGACCGCCGGGTTGATCTGAGTGGCGGACATGGTGTATCGCCCCTGCATTATCAACTTTTAACAAAGGCAAGTCATAAGATATTTCAGCATGCTATACTAACGCTCGTACTGTTGTAACTAGTTTTGGAGTCGCAATATGTGTGAAGTCCACGATCACATAACCAAGTAATACAATCTAAAGCCATGTATGATATATGTACAAAATTACAGTATTTAAGTGAGAAATATGTAGAAAATGGAGGTGTAAATAGTGCCAAAAGCTGCCTCAATTCGCCCTAAAGGTCCCAGAAGGACCTAAAAGCCCGAGTCCATTTGCACCCTTTTGGCATCTGTATGGATCTTACCCGCCACGTTACATTTGCACCCTTTTTACATCCTTTCTGTCCTTTTGGCATCCCTCCCAGCCCTGTCCGCATCCTAAAAGGCGCAAAAAGGTCCTGACAGATGTCAAAAAGGTCGATACCAATCTTGAGTGATCTGTGGTGGACTCAAACTGTGTACCAAGAAAGCAGGAAAGGCATAAACCCCTTGAATTTGTCCATGACAGGCGTCATAATATCGTTGAACAGCTGCTACCTGCAGTCAACGCCGCCGCTCCTAACTTGTTCCCCGTCACCCGAATTCGTAACCCCTGATAAGGAAAGGGACGAGCCGAGAAAACGGCGATTCAAAATACAGCATGCAAATGCGGAACTACTTTAAAGTAATAGAATCAGAGGCAAACACTCAACTGAAGGGGTCGACCAGCGACGGCGCTGCCCCCAGTACAAGCCGAAGTTAAGCCAACTACTTTAGATACGTGTAACAACGATAGAACCCGTACCTACGAACCGCGAGTTTCCCAAGGTAGAAAGAAATTCTAAGCATAAAGAGAGACTTTAACCTCCTGGTTATTAGAGCTAGGGCCCAACGTTGGACGCATATACGGTATGGTATCTGGCAAGTTCGTTGATGAGAACCCAGTCGACAATCGTTTCACGGAACTATTGGCGCTGGCGTAAGCCAGAACATAGGTTAGCCCCTATCTATGCTAGAGAATTAACGCGCATACGCGCATTATCACCATGCTGAGCTCGGCCAAACGAGTTCACCACGTTTGAGTTCCAGCTAGGAAATGTCGCTCGCAGGCCGTGGACCTACAAAAAAAGGTGGTCCTACCTGACATATTATTCGTGGGGCGGTTGCGAAGTAGATTTCAGACAATTTTGAGCGATGTAGGCTTTAGCCAGCTATCCGTGTTCGAGGAGAAATCTGGTTTCTTGTACAGAATATTTCGAGTCCGCCCCATCTCAGGTACAGGTCATCCTTTCGTGTTAAATCGAAGATAATCCTAGTTTCTAAGTTACTGTATACAGCTTGCGTCGTATTTTGACCTTCTTAGCGTCCTTGTGTGCTCTGTAAATTCGCACGATTGCGACGAACTTGAGGCTCGCGTATAAATCAGGCCCGCATGAGCAACCTAGCCGGCGATATATAACTCAAGAGGAAACTGTTCATGACGGACACAGTCAATCATATCATAAGTTGCGATGGTATAATACAGGTGACGATGCGACGATCCAACAACAGGCACCCCATCACTTCAGCTTTTCACAGTGGACTCTCATTTCCCGAGTCATATCCATTCGATTTCTCCGACGGAGTCACAGCAGCAAACGCCACCGAGTCGACAATCGACGCGAGCGTTAGCACACCACCAATAATTGCGCATAACCTAGATTAAAATAAGCGACAGCATATCTTCACCGAGAAATGGTACGTACGAAGTGACAAAGTGCGCGAAACTCGGGCGTGTCTCGCGATGGGTGACCATCATAGGCGAAACCTCAAAGTGGAAGAACGCTCCGGGAAGACCTCGTGAGCCATGGGCGAAATGCGTTCCCTGTTCGTCGCGCTCTTCCTCATCGGTTGGGCGGTTGAGAGCGCGTTGATGACTGGTAACGGAGTATTGATGAGCGCGAACCTTTGGCCGAGGGTGTATGTGAGTTGACCAAAGCGCAGACACGGAGCTATAGAACGTACCTGGTCTCCGTCAAGGTAGTTGTATTCTGTGGACACCACTTTCAGATAGTACTGGTACATAAAGTCGGGGACTCGAATCTAACAAAAACAACCAGTCAGTACGTATCCAAAAGACATAATAATGAGACCCAAGAAATACCACCCACCCGACTGAAACTCCCATGCGCCGAAACACCATCCAACGGGCGACGGTCAAGTCCGACTTTTTTACGCCACGCTGAATGGCGATCGGTTCCACGCCATTCGTCCTCCGCCTCGTACTCGCCTTCGAAATGAAACTCGTGGATATAATGTCCAAAGTCGTGCTGATGACCGTCTTTGAGATACGGGACGAGTTCATGTACCTGACCACGATCCGCGACAAACGATTTGCCGGGGGAGAAGTGAAAGTTCCCGGTGACCTTGTTGACACGGATGCGACCAGAGATTCTGCAACCTTCCGTGGTTTGCTCGTGTAGAGTGGTTGTCCAATGCTCGGCGACACACTAAAACAATATCAATTGAGCAAACTACTACAATAGGCCTGAATCAGGCTTACCTGTTCGATACTATTGGGATCATCAAAGCTCCAGCCGCGCGTGAGATAAGCCTGTCGAACGCTTTCGCAGGTCTGACAGCACTTGCCGCCATTCGGAGGTTCGCCGCCGTAGCAGGAACCGCAATAGTCCTTCGGACGACCCTTGATAGTCTTTTCGATTTCGTTATCGAGTCGATGGTTCAGGGTATTCTCGTGAACGACCTCGCCTTTGGAGTCGAGGCGAGTCTTCAAAACGTGATGGTGGACGTCCTGCATAATATCACCAGACACGTCGAGGATATCCAGGGAGAGTACTGTTCGAGACCTAAGTAAGAGCTCAGGCGGTATCAAAATTAACTTACGATAGCAGGGTACTCGGGGGAAAGTCATATTCATTTTGACTGCGAATCTCTCGCCCCGAGATTGGTTCACCGAGATCGAGGAATCAACCACAACTCGTCGGTAATTGATGACCTCGATTATGGACAATATGAAGATAAGTGCCGCAGAAAGCATAGTTACTTGACGAGATAATCAGCCCACGAGCGTCATTCGAAGCGACTGTTACTCACAGTACGCTCCAGTCCGTGTTCTAACTCGAACATCTTCCATCGTCTAATACCAAGCATTAATTAAGCGTTCCACATAAAACCTGAGTAGTCGCTAGACATACCTTTCCGAAGCCATCCAGGCCTTTGAAGACCTTCCCGACCATCCCGCGTGCCATGTTGTGACTATGTCTTCAAGCCAGCCGGTCTAGCGCTCTAAGTTGATGCTATTTCGGAATGGTGAGGATTGGGTGGTGGTGGTAGGTCCGAGAAGTTTACTGAGTGCCAGCACATAACTCGAGCGAAGGTGAGCAACTGGTCGACGTTGCGATCAACGAATGTGATATCCAGGGTCCAAAGCTGTTCACGTGGCCATAAGCGCCGATTGATCATCGGCCCGATATTACCCCAGGTCTTCTCTTTTAGGCGACTTATTTGTGTATTTGTATATATGCCACGTATCATGTCCGTTGCTCTGCGTTAGCTTACAAAAATTATTTGCGATACTATGCGGTTGTTGCCGCCCAACTCTCGCTTGGACTTTGTTATGTATACCAGTTCCCAAACGCCACCTCGGGGGCCGACGCGCCCTGACTTTCGAGCCCGACGCGAAGCACCCGGTATATGCTGTCCTGTTTACTTGGGACACGATTTCTACAGGTCCCCTTCATATGAGATTTTATGGAGGTGCGATCCCACACATTCCAAAGCTATAAGACCCGCGGTTAATGCCACTAGCGCATTATCTCCCTATGGGCATGTCCTCTCGAAAACTTATCAAATAGCCGGATAGTCAGACCCGCGCCCACTCAACCGCTGCATACATAACATGACTCCGCCTCGGGAGGATATCAGGCTCGCACCAATTGACACAAAACTAAGCCAAAATTGCGGTTGAATTGGTACGCTGTTTGTTCTCAGGTAGCAAACAGGTTTTTCCGGTTTTGTGAAATAATCACTATTTTTTCATTCAGTTCACGAATGAGTGCTCTACACGTGCGGCGGGCGCTTGGCGCAAATACCACTCGAGATATCAAGATGATAGGACATGTCTCGCGCTACCCACAAGATTTCCTGTTTTTGAGTTGTTCAGAGGTAAAAAGCTACCCTCCACACATACGCATGTCGAGCTATCTATCTAAATTTATACTTATTCTAACGATTTAGGGGGCATACACTGAAAGCCGCGCTCGACCCACACCAGCTTATGACAGCGTGCAAACATTTCTTACTTGAACACGAAATGGCCTACTCATCTCCATGACACGTGTACGTACCTACTTTTTTTTTATTGCCCGATAAACCAAACCATCATTCGTTATCGATACTAAGCTGAAACGTGCGTGAACCTGAACTGAATGCTGCTTGTCTTATAATAATGCACCCGGCCTACGAAATATCTTGGTCTATTGACCAATGTACCACTATGCGATCGGGAGACAATAGCGAGGCGAATAACTTAGACTTGCTCCACGCACTCGAATCTCAGTAGAAAGCTCGTATCTACGTTGGTTTATAAACGAAGTTGTTCTGTGTCCCTGTCTAAATGTCTAACCTGTTGTATGCGTCCACGCATGCTTCCGTTTTGCAGTTATATTGTGGATAATTTTCCCAATTATTACACCTCTTACGCGTTACTTCTGTGTCTGTCATATCGCCGTGTCTGGCGCAAATCTCAATCGTGCGCCACCTACGTTTCTCGGTACGCCACCCACACAAGGCCTGATATTGCGGTTTATTTTTAAAAGCCTAACTTCGAGGAACGATTGTAGGACTTGCTACGAAGAACCGTCTCTAGGAATCACTC
>JANWGL010005898.1:0-21136 GCA_025200755.1 Ceratobasidium sp. C01 | reverse complement strand
GCCGCTTTTGGGCAAATGTTTGGCAATTTGACATGGACATCAATTGCTTACGTTTCCTATGGGGTTGCCGGTCCCCAACAATCACCAAGCGTGTCTCAAGGCTCGCTTGTGCTGCTTCAATTCCTCGATTCAGATAACCATTTGCCACCCAGCTTCTCGTACTCTTCGACAGCACATTTTCTCTTTCTGGCACAGTTTCCTCGCCACCACAACGTGATCTCGGTATCCAACATAGCGCTCTCTTGTGTTGGCGGTGTCCCCTACACAGCTTGATGTTTTATACCAATCAGGCTCGTGGAACGACACATAATGCAGAAGCCACCGGCGCGTAGGCGTCAGAGGAGGACCGTGTTATACACGACGTATCGCGTAAACGCGAGCAGGCAAGTCTTTTCATGATTACATTCCCCGCTTGCTTACCGAGCGCATTGCTCTCACAGAGGAGAGCTTCGTGTTGGAAATCACGGTAGAAGCAGTGCCCTTGAGCTAATCATGACCATCCAGGCTGCGAGGTTGCTTTGCTTCACTCCATCTCTCCGCCTCCGCCGTCGACTCGATCAACGGCCAGCGGCACACTTTCCCTAGCGACTCGGACGGCGACGATCAGCCCGATAAACCTCAGTACTAGGGTCGTCTGGAGGATTTAGAACGTGTTGCTTCTGCCTATGGAGAATGAACGGCGTGTGTCATATGGTGTTGGTTGTGCATCGTTAGAGGGTGAGTTTGGATCGGAACATGCTGCAGCTGACTAATTCTTACTCTTAGGTTAACTTGAAGTTCCCCTTGAACTTGTCCATTGGGATAGCCGCGTCCGCGTTAGAATCAGGGTCACCCCGTGAACCAACATCCTCGCTTCACCATATCCTCAACGACTCCCTGTTTCCAACTCTGCGTGAGGAGTAACAGACTCCCAGGCTGGTCGTGGGTTCTTATGAGTGCCTCATACCACCAGAGCAAGGTCGTACCAATTTCTTGGTTGGAATCTCAAATGGGGTACGTCTAATTGTGAACGATACATTTGAGCATTGATTAACCAACGTTAATTCCCAAGGATTAGAAGGCTGCTAGGGTCAAATTCGACTCCCTTTCTACGACCGCTCTGCATTTCTATAATTCTATCCGATTTACTCTATTCCCTCAGCCGCACCACGCATACTATTTCCCCCGACCCTTGTCGGGGTTTGCTACGCTATACGCGCGCCTCCACGATCGCCCCGCTCTAATTCGCCACCCCCGCTCATAGCACCATCGCCCTTCATTTCCTGCCCACCTCCTCTTCACGGCTCCGACCAAACCCAGACCAATCTAAGCCATGACCGAGTTCGCATTCGTACCTGCCCCACTTCCGCCAATGAACTCGAACCTTGCGTCTGGTTTACGGAGCGGGAAACAGTCGTACCAACTCACGCGTTCTGGCAATCGTTCGGAGGCGGCCCTTTTGGAAAATAGCACCATCGGAACGGAAGTTGGGTGGGGATGGTATAGGATTGAGAGCGTAGAGGTAGGGGCTCTATTTCGGCACGATATTATTGGAGGGGTTAGCAGGCATATTCGAACGGGGGGGAGGAAGGTCAAGACGGATTTGGATACCGCTTCGGTGGAGACCAGGCGATGGAGGGGATAGGGTGGGGGATCTGAGGACATTGGGTTGATGGGTGCGTAGCTCCGGGGAGCCATGAGGTTTGTCCAAGTTGATCAGAAGGAAAAACAGATCAAACCGCCATTTTCTCAATTGGGGTTGAGTTAGTCACATGCGCGCTCAGTCGCTCTTGTTTACCCTATCCCGTGCTTTGGTTATGCCGTTGGTCTTTTCGCTCATACGAGTTCTCTGTATCTAGACCCGGAAGCCACTATAAATTAATTTTGTGTTCTATTCTTTATACCGACCTCAAATAGGCAAAGGAGACCAACAAGCTAAGCTTCTTCGTGTTTCAAGCGCGACAAGCAGGTTGAGGCGCATAAGTCATTAATGGCCCTATCTGTAGGGGATGGACTGACTTGTGGTAGGTGAATTCCCGTCTGGCGCCATCGACGTTACATCCAGACTCGGCACACACCCGTACTAGTTACAAACTAGCTATATCGTCAATTATCACCCAAGCGGCCTCGTACGCTCAGCTAATCCGTCGGGGCTGATGCGAAGGATTTATCAGCCTCTGTTGCTGAGCGCGACGACGCATTTGAAATGTACGAAGCATCGCCGGGGGTATCTACGGGAGGGCAGCCCACGCGGCTATCAAAGGTTAACGGGCGTGACAAGGATGGGGAACGTTATACACTGTTCTCGTGTTTGTAGATATAAATAGCCGGGGTCGTATGTCGTCATCGTATATATTTTCTTCTTCTGGGAGGATAGTATTTGTTATTGTCAGGCACTGTTTGACAGATGACGTCACGGGACCTCGGACAAGGCAAATGCGACCACCACGATAACCAAGTCCATCTCAAGGCACGCTTGTACTGCTTTAATTTCCTTGATTCCAGTACATACCCATTTGCTATCCAGCTTCTCATACTCTTCTACGGCGCGTTTTCTCTCGCCGGGACTATTTCCTCGCCACCCGAATGTGATCTCGGTCTCCCACATAGCCCTGACTTGTCTTGGTGGGACCTCCAATACAGCTCGACGTTTTACTTCGATATGGTTTGTGAGATGGCACACGATGATGAGATATTAGGCATGTATGCCTCGAAAGGGAAGTATGTTACAAACGACATGTCGCGTAAACTCGAGGGGGCAAGTCTTTTTATTTTCCGATATCTCGCCCGCTAACTGAACGCGTGAAGCTTGCAGAGGAGAGATTGGTGTTATACAGCAGGGTAGAAGCGGAGCCCCCGGTGCTATTCTGATCATTCTACCTGCAAAATCGTTTTGCTTTACTTTAGCTCGCCTCTATCGTCAACTTGAGCAACGGCCGCCAAACCTAATTTACCAGAATGCCTTTCCCAACGACTCAGATGAGATGGTGACGACATACCCGATGAGTCTCAGCATTAGGACTCCCTGGAGGATTCGGAGCGTGTTTGTTGAGGGCGATGGAGAATGAATGGCGTGTATCATTTGGTGATGGTTGAGCATCGGCGGAGGGTGAGTTCAGATCGAAACGTGCTACGGCTGATTCATTTTCTCTCTTGGGTTAGCTCGGGATTCCGTCTGAGTTTGTCGATTGAGGTCGCCGCGTGCGCGTTGGATTCTGAATCAAGCCAGTGCGCCACCCTACTCTGTTCAGCCTATCCTCGACTACTCCTTGTTTTTACGTCTGCGCGACAGGTATGAGATGATAATCTTGAGGGAATTGCGGGGCGTATTTGGACGAGGGCGAGGAGGGTGATGGCGAAAATGGGATATACCATGTTGTTGGAGTGATACGATCGGGCGCTAGGGGAACTGAGCGGCGGGGTTATGGGGCTTGGGGTTATTGGTGCGTAAATACAATCACACATGAATCTAGTCTAGATAGACTGGAGTGTAAACCCTCACTTGAGATTGTTTCAATCCTATACTCGCTCCGTTGTTCCTGTTCTGCCTTAGCTTCGCGCTGTTGGCCTTGCAATTCATACGAATTCTCTGTACCCAGTCTCGAGAGTGATGATCATTGAGCACTCGTCGGATTCATCTGGCCCACCTCAGATCGGCGAAGGCAAGCGAAATTATATGGGTTCTCAGGTGCCAGGCCCAGCCAGACGGAACCGCTATAATATTAAGTAGCCGTATTTGTAAGAGTTTTGTCCGGTCGTATTTATATCTAGCCCATGAAACCCCTCTGCTCTCCAGCACCCATTGTCGTGCTAGTCGTTCCAGTCCATTTGCCTCTCAAATGACGGAGCCCGCTTGGACGGCCACATCGGAACCTCGCGGAAAGCGAATACGATGGTGTATGTTGCACGCTGAATTTGGGTCCCGGCGTGCGGTAGGTGTTCTTACAATGAGACCGTCAATGTCGGTGTACTGATGATATAAATAGCTTTTGTTCGTGTTCAGTCTCGTATTTGTCAGCACCCGACCGGGATTGATGTGTTAGCCAGCATCACACCGGAACCGATGGCCGAGGCTACATCCACAAGCACGAACTAATCCGCGTCCCGTAACGATGCAATTTTGGGCAGACATGGTGGGTACGGTTATCAAGCCTCGTGGGGATCGGCACGGATGGCTGTCGACTTGCTCGTAAAGGTTTTGCCTCCGCCAATGAGCGAATGCATTACAATCGGGCATATGGCGTCGTGTTGACCGTGCGGGCACAGAGAAGCACATACATGACGTGATTGACGTTCTGGGACAATCCCACTGGCGCGGTTCGTGGGAAGACATTGACCGCCCTGGTAGATTTGATGAGAGTGTGCCGGCGAATAAAATATGATTACGTAGAACGCCACTATAGTTTCATTGTGGAAGTTCAAACGCTCGAATTGGGGACAGCGTAGTGTGCGGTATGCTTGCTGGACGAATTTGCGTGATGGCGAAGGGTTTGATATTTAATTAGTCCGTAAACTGTAGCATTTGACGGGCATCGTAAATGAATCGCTTGCCGATAAGCCGAAAATGGTCATATGAAAGCCTCCTCACGTTTGCCTCCAGGTACGGCTCGTGGAGCAACCGGGTCATCTCGTCCAACAATGGAAACGCGCTACTATATCGGTGGGGCATCGTGTTGAGCGGTTATGGCAATCCCTGATGTGGCTGGCGCATGGGAGATGAGGATGGAACATGTACGTTGCCCCAGGGAGTAGCGCAAGCAAGTTGTAGAGACGTTTCGAGGTGAGGTGAGCGACCTGCGATTGGCAGAGGGGAGGGACGACAGAGGAGTTAGGCCACGAAAAAAAGATCGCGGATCGGTCTCGGTTGAATAAATAATTTGGTCTCGATCAAAGGGGCCGAGATGGGACCGATGAAGAAGGAGGCCCATTGATGTTCCCATACATTTTAGGTTAAACGATTTCCATTTCGTAACCGTCAGACAGAGTGATTGTCTCGTTGTAATCGCGTCGTAGCCATTCATAAGTCCGGAACGCGCTACGCTGGACGCGTTTTGGTCCCTCTTCACCCGGTTGTCCCCTCCCTCTGCTCGCGCTCTTGGGCTTATGTCGAGTGGTCCACACTCCGGCCAACATAATTCCCGCCAACGACAAAAGCAGGCGCAAGGACAACGGCCACGCCCGGCCCCACACTGGTTCACACTGGGCACGTTCCGAACGCTCAAGAAACGCCTTATGAATCCGCCCCTGCCCGCTGAGGAGGAGGGTTACTTTATGTTTCGTAAGTGTAGGTTAGATGATCGCGGGACAGATCGTCGATCTCATCCTCATGATTTAGTCGCGCCACGATTCCACATCCAGCTCGAGGATGTTATCGCAGCCAAGCACCTCCCACCTGTGCGTATTGTCTTGTGCTGTGCTGAATGCTACTAACATTTGTTTGATAGCTTTCATTACCGGACTTTGAGGATTATTTGCTGAATGTTGAGGGTACACCGGAGAACCTGTAGGTGGCTACTCGGGAGTTGTTGGTTGTTTACTAATGCGACACTCGTCCCTGTTTGTATTTTATTTTATGTTATTTTTATTATAGGTATTTTAACCTCTGGGTACGATGCTATCGGCAATTATATAACGAATGGGTTGAAACGGCGCTCCCGGCCGCAAACCTACCGAGCTCATCGGGTGGACGATACCGTTTGCGAGATCTCTGGGAAAGCTTCTATTATTGTCAAAATCGAGAGCTTAAGAACCAGTTTAGCTTTGCCAAAGCTCAGTTTTTCGAGAGCGGCGCGTCGATGAGGCTCAACATCGGCGACGACCTACGACAGAGCGTACTATCCATTTCGAATCTTCCACCGACCGACAGTCAAGGTGGGTCCAATAGACCGTTAGGGTACTCTCCGAGCGCTCAGATCTGACTTTTCACCTTATTCGTTTCCAGAGATGACAGACAAACTCCCTTCATTCCCGAACCAGCCTGAACCTGGCATTTTCGACGCCATCCTCCGCGAAATTGACTCTGCCCTGAGCGTGGCCTTTCAACGATTCGTTCGGCTTGCGTTTTGCAATAGTGGTTTGTGGCATTCGTGTCCGGGGAACTTGGGTGGATGGGGTATCCTTGCGTCTGGGTTGTTCTTGTGGTCTTCGGCAGTCGCGGGGGTCGCTAGTAGAGCCACCGTTATTGCGAGTTTGCCGTTGATCTGGGTGGGAGTGTGGTTCATACTGGTATCTTTCAACGGGGTGAGTTCTTTCATTTAGTCAATTTCGATCGCTGTCTGGCGAAGATGCAGAGCCCATCCTGACGATCGAATGATGTCCCGATACTGATTACATTCTTTCTATAGCATTGCTTATTGGTTTACTCCACGGGGGATGCGCGCCAGCTGTATAATCACGAGCTATTGCGACCACTTCCGCCGGACAGCAAACCCCCTCCTATATATTCTTTGGCGCCACCGCCTGACGAGGCTCCGCCACCTTATTCATCGAATCGAAAACCCTCTGGGGCGTCCACATCCATTCTTCTCCCGACTTCACCCGTGGCGTTACCTGTCCCGCCGGATCGGTCGTACCAGCTGTGGTCTTATCTCAATGCTGGGAGGAGGAAGAGTGAAAGGATGTTGAGGCTATTCGGCAGACGAGAGGGTGATGACGAAGGAACCACGGTGGAGTTAGGGAGACGGAACGTCACCGAGCAGGCTGAAGCGTTCGAACTGAAACTACCACCTGCAAGGAGGACGAAGGACCTACCCCGACAATCTTTCAACGTTGAAACTCCACCGACGAGTGAGGAGCCGAGGGCGATCCCAAAGCTGGCTCCACTACCCCCGGCATTAACGGCTGCCCGCCGCGACGCGGTGGATTTATCGGAAGGGTGGGAAGCGGAGCTCGAGGCTCAACAATTCCACCTCCAATTTTCCCAGTCCGACCGCCCCGATAGCCCTGGCGAGTTCACCGAAGAAAACGACTTTGGGATCGTGGTATCAGACGCAATTATGGAAGACGCACCGTACCAATACATGCCCGCACTGTGCTCTCCAACTTCATTCACCTCTTTCCCGCGACCCGACGAGACGCAAGTCGGTTTTCGACAACCTAATGGGCCGCCCTTCTCCCAAACGACCTCACGCGGCGCTCTGGCTCCGTTAACGCCACTTGTGGAAGGGTCGGAATATGCTGCGCGGTGGCGACGTGCGATTCCTGACATTTTCGCACCGAACGCGAGACAGGAGGAGACGGCGACGTCTTATCCGACGCTCGGCTCGGCAGTAGGGGAGGATACTATGCGGCGTGGGAGCAGATCCTCCAGTGGGCCGACGACGATTTCGCCGTGGCCTCGGACTCTATTTGGGCCGATGACGCTTGTGCATTCCCCTTTGGTGAGGCGGGCGCATTGGGTTGTAACCGTTAGGTGTGCTGCGGTCGCTACAGTTGTGACTTGTGGGATGGCGCTAGGTCTGGTTCGTTGAGGTCTCGCGGGATTGTTGCGGGGCATTTAGTTTGAGATGTACCAAAGTAGTGAAAGGCGACCATGTTTTGGACTAAAATATGTACATTTACTTTATCTGTGTTATGATACCGTGTATACATTTATAATCGTTACTGTATGCGTGAATAATTCGTTCTCCTGTTACCCGATCAAAATGATATGATGCAAAATTATCTGGACGTCGGCGGACACGCGAACTCATCTCGGCACGCCAACAAGGTGGCACCTAAGTTAAGCCAATAATTCCAGACTTAGGACCTACTCTCCCTCGATCTCTTGCTCAAACGCAAGCTATATGCGGGTCGCTCTTTTACTTTCGTACGTGACTCCCCCTCCCATCCATGATGTAAAAAAGGAGTTATTTGCTAAAAGGTTATGTACGCTAGTTGACGGCAAACGGTAGCTGCCCTTGGATATTTTATAAACGCTGTGATTCGACTCTGACGATGCTTCGGCAACTGGTACCTGGATTATACAACAAAACTCTAGTCGGTACCAGGATGCCTTTGATCAATACTTTCGCGTATCTTCGAGTACGATAAGTAGAGGGACCGACTGCAACTCACTCGTTTGTTCGTCAGGTTATCCGTGGTTCATGTGAATCTAGAATCAAGGGAGGCCATCGATTTGCGATAGAAAACTATGAGCCGGGAGACCTCCACAAGTGACCGTGTGCCCTATCTAAGCGGCGGCGCCTGACGCAAAGGAATATCGAAGCAAACACAATCGAACCGCTCTAACCCTCTCGGTGCTTCTAGGTCAGCGAATTTACAGTCGAAATAGGACAATAGTCAAGTATAAAGCAAACAGAGTTGAATATATGCGCCGCATTCCCTGTGTATCGGCTCGATTGGCGGGTTTATGGGTGAGGGGGGATACAAATAGCGCTTCAAATGAATGATAGAAGCGCAGGTTGAAGCATGGGGGTGACTTAAGGATATTCACATAATACACTACCATTTCGACCTTTGCATCGTCCCGAGTCCCCTGTTCCCTTAGAGGTTGACGTGACACGAGTTTTTGATCTACTCGTTGCCCCCCTGGCGGCCGACGATGGGTGACAGATTTTCTCATCGAACACTAGTTTTTTATGTTCTGATTCTGGGTATTTCATGGCATTTTTTGGCACAAACCTGACGCCGGGTCGCACCTGCTTTGTACAGTAGCTCAGGCGCTGGAAGGAACGGAATGGAGGAGTCATGGGGCTCCGATTTACGGGTGCGTAATTATGACCGCGTGTGAATTCGACTTAAATTGACCAGAAGCGGTATTAGGACTAAAGTGCTTGTTGGTACTTCAGGTTGATTCAATCATGTCCATGCCCATCTCTTTCTTTCTCCTCGCATGGTAAGCTGATTAAAGCCCATCAGTGATCGATGGGTCTATTCGTAATGGCGCGGTCCAATTGCGTTGATACCAAGCCCATCCAAACCACATTTCTCCCTACCCCCCCACTCTTGTGCTTGTCGTTCTAGGTATATACTTTTCATAAATAATGGTTTACGGAATGGCTGTATTGAAACCACGCAGAGGGGAAATCTGACAATTTATGTAGTCTACCGCACTTCGGTCCGGGGCGTGGCAGCCGCCCAGATGATCTGCATTTGCACCTGAGGATATCAAGGTACTCGATACTGTGACACCACCGATAATGTATGAACTGGACGGGGAGAATTTTTTCCTTATGGGATTTGGTGTATCAATCAACAGACTCTTTTCCGTTTCCCTGTGGGTGGTAGCACGACTTCGGTTGAGTTTAGGATTCATAACAAACCCCATCAAGAAATAATTGACACGAGCAATATTTGAGTCCAAGAGATATGCATATATGCGCCGCAACCTTTCGATTCCGAACCGCTTGGTGTGTTCCTAACTTACCAGGTTTCTTAACACCAGCGCTTCAAACAGATAACATAATGTGGGTGAACAATTGGAGATGTCCCACGTGACCCAATGGCAGTGCGACCACGCACCAAGCATCGTGTTTTCAGCGTGCATCACGGGCATTTTTGTATGTAACACTAGGGTTGCCCTTGTACCTAGCCTCCTCCTGTTCTCTTGAGGATTCGCGAATATGGAGGTTGTACGGGCGCCGAAGGTTATCGTGGTTGCCCTCTGTGAGTCGAGGCGCTGCGATGAGGTGGTGGCGCTGATAAATGGTGTGGTTTCTAGATTCTGAGAATTAGTAGCCAATTTCTCAAGTTTTAATTGACACCAGGGCCCTGACGAATAGGAGCCCTTGACAGTGACTTGAATACATATGAAAATATACTGGACAGATCAATACCAGAATGTATGTTCGAGAAATTCTATCTCCCATCCATATCTCGATCGATATTTTCACGTGTCTTCAGGCGAGGTGAGTATCCGAGGGCCAATCTTGACACCTTCAAGAGCTCATTTCATTATAGGTAAACCACATCAATCTGAGATCAAAGCGGCGCACCGGTTTGTGGTGGAGAACTATCAGCCGGGAGACCAAGTCATGTGAGCTGTTTCGGTGAAAACTGTGTATATTTATGATGGCCCGAGCGTTCTACAAGGTTGGTTGGTTGGTGGTTGGGTGAGCTCGGCAGCCCATATTATCTTGCTGTCCAACAACTCGCCAAGATTCTGGTACGTCCCGCCTGCATCTACTGTACCCTCGCGCTCAATGCTCCCGACGGTGCGCAGGATCAGGGCACTCCCGGCGCACCTGGAGGCTATCTGGCAAGCGGCAGGATTCCTATCAAGTGAGTGTGAAATCAAGGAACATGTTCAATGTCTAATTCGAGCTGAATGCGCAAGATGCGTTTATTTGGATAGTACGTAGCAGTTTTAGTCCATAAGCGGTTTACTTACGATGTATGCGAGTATAGTTCGTTGGGTCTCAAAGCTACAATGGTCGGGTGCTGATCGAGTGCTGTCCGAGTGAGTGGTCCGGTTTAGATTGTGAAAGGCGGACTGACCCTATACTGGTTGTTCAGCTTTCCGTCCTCAGTCGAGAACGTACTCTGCATGGGCAGTCATGATGCGTACGCGGTGCAACGAGGGTCCCACGGAGAAAGTATACGTAAGGAGGTATGTGGACGAGGAATGCGTTATGGGAACGAATGGGCATTTATTTTCGCAGGCATGGCTGAGCAAGGATCTGATTTTGCTTGCGCAATTGGACTGGTTACTCGTACGTCAACTCCCATCTCAGGTTACGGGCTAACTCATGTGGACTCGGCTTATCCCCATATCAGTTACAGACCAGCCATATCGTCCAATACCACCCAGACGACCTCGTGGACGCAGACAATCCGTTCCGGCTGATGCGCGGGATTAATCAGCCTCAGTTACTGAGTGCGACGACGCACTCGAACTGTACGAAGCGTCGCCGAGGTGTACAATGCAACGAGGCGATATCGACAGGAGGGCAGCTCACGCGACTATCAAAGGTTACCAGGCGCGGCCAGCGCGGGAGTCTTTATACAGCACTGGTTTGGTCATACCAGACGTTTGCAGAGGGCGAGTGCGATGACGTATGCTATATGCCTCTTGTCGGTCCTACCCAGCAAAGCTATCCAGAGTTGAACTAGTTCCAGTGGCCAAGAGAATGATCCCTCCGAGATGAATGTTCCTGTATTTGTGGATATAAATAGCCTGGGTCGTATGTCGTCATCGTATATGTTTTCCACTTCTGAGGTTAAAGTATTTGTCATCGTCAGGCACCGACTGACAAATGACGTCACCAGTCCTCGAACAAGGCAAATGCGACCACCACGAGCACCAAGCGTGTCTCAAGGCGCGCTTGTGCTGCTTGAATACCTCGGCTCAAATATTTGCCACCCAGCTTCTCGTACTCTTCGACAGCACATTTTCTCTTGCCGGCACAGTTTCCTCGCCACCACAACCTGATCTCGGTATCCAACATAGCGCTCTCTTGTGTTGGCGGCGTCCTCTACCCAGCTTGATGTTTTATACCAATCAGGCCCGGGGAACGACACATAATGCAGAAGCTATCGGCGCGTAGGCGTCGGAGGAGAACCGTGTTATACACGACGTATTGCGTAAACGAGAGCAGGCAAGTCTTTTCATGGTTACATTCCCCGCTTGCTTACCGAGCGCATTGCTCTCACAGAGGAGAGCTTCGTGTTGGAAATCACGGTAGAAGCAGTGCCCTCGGGCCTATCATGACTGTCCAGGCTGCGAGGTTGCTTTGCTTCACTCCACCTCTCCGCCTCCGCCGTCGACTCGACCAACGGCCGGCGGCATACCTTCCTAGCGACTCGGGCAGCGACGATTCGGCCCGATAAGCCTCAGTACTAGGGTCGTCTGGAGGATCCAGAACGTGTTGTTTCCGCCTATGGAGAACGAACGGCGTGTATCATATGGTATTGGTTGTGCATCGTCGGAGGGTGAGTTTGGATCGGAACATGCTGCAGCTGAATAATTCCTACTCTTGGGTTAACTTGAATTTCCCTTTGAACTAGTCGACTGGGATAGCTGCGTCTGTGTTAGATTCAGGATCAAGCCAGTGAACCAACATCCTCGCTTCACCAGATCCTCAACGACTCCCTGTACCCAACTCTGCGCGTGGAGTAACAAACCCCCAGGGTGGCCGTGGGTTCTTATGAGTGCCTCATACCACCCGGGCAATGGTCGCACCAACTCCTTGATTGGAATCTCAAATGGGGTACGTCTAATTGTGAATGATACATTTGAGCATCGATCAACTAACGTTAATTCCCAAGGATTAGAAGGCTGCTAGGGTCAAATTCGACTTCCTTCCTACAACCACCCTGCATTTCTACAACTCTATCCAATTTACTCCATTCCCTCAGTCGCACCACGCATACTATTTCCCCGACCCTTGTCGGGGTTTACTACGCTATACGCGCGCCTCCACGATCGCCCCGCCCCGATTCGCCACCCCGCTTATAGCACCATCGCCCTCCATTTCCTGTCCACCTCTTCTTCACGGCCTCGACCAAACCCAGACCAATCTAAGCCATGACCAAGATCGCATACGCACATGCCCCACTTCCGCCACCGAACTCGAGCCTTGCGTCTGATTTACGGAGAGGGAAACAGTCGTACCAACTTTACGCGTTCTGGCAATCATTCGGAGGCGGCCCTTTTGGAAAATAGCACCATTGGAACGGAAGTCGGGTGGGGATGGTATAGGATTGAGAGCGTAGAGGTAGGGGCTCTATTTCGGATACCGCTTTGGTGGAGACCAGGCGGTGGAGGGGATAGGGTAGGGGACTTGAAGACATTAGGTTGATGGGTGCGTAGCTCCGAGGAGCCTTGAGGTTTGTCCAAGTTGATCAGAAGGAATAACAGATCAAACCGCCATTTTCTCAACTGGGGTTGAGTTAGTCACATGCGCGCTCAGTCGCTCTTGTTTACACTATCCCGTGCTTTGGTTATGCCGTTGGTCTTTTAACTCAGTCGAGTTCTCTGTATCTAGACCCGAAAGCCACTATAAATTAATTTTGTGCTCTATTCTTTTTACCAACCTCAAATAGGCGAAGGAGACCAATGGGTCAACGTTGTGCTCCCGTCCACAAACCTGCCAAGCTCGTCGGGTGGAAAAGACTGTTCGCGAGAAGCTTCTATTATTCTCAGAATCGGGAGCTCAAGGACTGGTTTAGCTTTGCCAAAGCTCAGTTTTTCGAGAGTGACGCATCAATAAAGCTGAACATCGGCGACAACCTACGGCAGAGCGTTCTATCTATATCGAATCTTTTACTGTATACATAACCTCCAAAATAACAGATCGTGCGTTTCAATTAGGCAGGTACTTGACCTCAGAATCTTCACTGGGCGGGGTAGATCATCGGTGGTAATGAGCCTTATCTCGAACGGCATTATGATAAACAACCTCATAATCAGACGTTCGTTTAGGTGATCGAAGTTCAGCGGATCAGCCTTTATGGCGCTACGCGCTCTTTCAATCGCTGTGAAAAGTGTCAGGGCATTGCGAACCAACAGATTTTGTAGCTAGCCCAAAATGCCAATGCTTGGAACGGGCCACGATGTCCAACTTCTGGATATTGTCGACAGTTCTGTTCATGTACAATCAGGGCTCGGCTATTTATTAAGTTCCTACTTGTAGGACCACGTTATACTTCATTTGTGTTAGAGAATGATTTTGAACGGGGCGAATGTATCCGCACGTTTGACTGGAGCAGCGCGCCAGCAGTGCTCCAAAAATATAAGGTATGTCGACTGCGGGTGAGCAGTTTGAGCTTACTCACGATTCATTGGCACCGGCCAGGCGCGATGCCTCGAGGTTGCAGCGTGCGGCACGGGGAGCATGTACAACACCCAGCTAGATTGACAGCCTCCCTCGATTTCCTCTCCTTCGTAATCGCTAATACGGAGGTTACACGCGCACCAAAGATTATCGTAGTTCAAACGTGTGAGTGAAAAGCGTGACGAAAACGAAATTATGGTGTTGAAACATTGCATTGATGCCGGGGGATTTCTGCCAGTATCCGATTTTTCCAGATTGATATCAACACCTAGTTCTAAATTTTGCGAGCCTTAGATACCAAGCAATTGTGTTCAAACATATTTTAAGCGGATCAGCAGCAGACCGTCGGTCCTACTGGTTTGCACTACCCAAGAAGTCTGAATCGACGTGTTCACATAGATTGAAGCGTGGTGAGTAGATATTTGCCATTCATAACACATCTAGGAGCTCACCGCGATATAGGTAGTCCATATGATGCTGAGATTCAAGCCGCCTATCAGTTTGTGGTGGAGAACTATTAACCGGGAGACCACGTCATGTGAGCTGTTGGCGAGAACGAGGGGTAGACCCCCATTGAGCCTATAATTGTTCGAGACTCGTTGGTTGGTATATGCGTGTGTTAGGTGACCGGGAGTATGTTGCCTCCCAAAGACTCGCGAAAATTCTGGTATGCGTAACCTACGGCCACTATACTCCCACTCTTAGTGGTCAGTCGCTTCTGTCCCCCTCGATTCTCGCCCTGACTTCGCCGTTGGCCTTGCGATCTGACCAGGTAACTTGTATCTAGCGCCAATAGTGTTTACCGATTGCATTTGTTTCCGACTCGCTCGACTCAACACAATTTAGTGATAAGTGCGAGAGGCTATGTGTCCTGGGGTGCCAAGCTGCAGCCAGACCGAGTCGCGTAAATAGTTAATGTCTCAAATTGTAAGGGAGCTGTGCGGTCGCGTTTAATTCAAACCCACCAAACCACTTTTCTCTTCATCACTCGCTCTCGTGCTTGTTGTTTGCAAATGACGGTTCGAGGAATGGCCGTATCAGAACCCCGCGGAAGGAGAAAGGGATAACGTATGTAACCCACCGTTCCTCGGTTCCAGGAGTGCGTCTTTCTAGTTACGATGGGACCGTTAGTATATACGTCTCAAAAAAGAATTTGAGTTGTTCTAAATCTCAAATATTAGAATGGTTGAGAGTCCTGAATTGTAAGGAGATATCAAATTAAAGCTTTACGGGAGAGGCGATCAATCGCAACAACCTCTATCTCGCATGCGACCAGTCAGTTCACAAATGAATGCGCTACTGCTCTTCCTTTAGGAGAGTATATGAATGTATTTCCAAGATTCTCCCGTACTTCGCCTAACTATTTACTGGTGCAGCCGTCATGATAATGCGCATTTCCAGTTGAACATAATTAGGGAGCTCAATTCCTTGACACTACCATCAATGTGCGAAATGAACGATGAATACTGTCTATTCCTGGAATTCGATGCATTGAATGATGGGTCCCCTTTCGTCACCCTATCAGTGGGAGCTTTGTTTCAGTCAAGTTTGAACTTCAGAAACAGCCGATTGAAAATCAATTGGTGGTAGCAAGCTATTTCTCGGAGGGACGTGGATGTATGCGTCCCATTCCTTCAGTTTCGATTCGATGGGTGTGTTCCGACCACGTAGCGCACTGTCAGCTCTCCATATGGTTAACTCAGGAGCGTGTCGAATGCAGGTGAACAATTGAAGATATGTCACGTGATCCATTGGCAGTGCGACCACGCACCATGCCTCGTGTTTGAAACGTGCATCACGGATGGCGATGTATATACTACCGCGTCCCTCTTGCAGCGTATCTGGTCCTCTCACTCTTAAGAACCGGAAATATGGAGGTTGGGAGTGCACCGAAGCTTATTGTGGTTCAGTTCCGTGAGTGAGCGCAGAATGATGAGAACCTGGTGCTGAAACGCTGTATTGGCGCTAGGACGTTATCCAACGTAGTCATCCTATTAAGACGTACATGAACCCCAAGTCCTGATTCTGGCAAGCCTTTAGGTATTCCGCAAGTGAATATGAGATTATACTGGGCAGATCAGGAACGGAATGTCGGTCCATAGAGTTTGTGTTACTTCACAGATCTCAATCGATATTTTCACGTGTCTTCAGGCGAGGTGAGTATCCGAGGGCCAATCTCGACACCTTCATGGGCTCATTGCAATATAGGTAACCCATATGAATCTGAGATCAAAGCGGCGCACCGGTTCCTGGTGGAAAACTATCAGCCGGGAGACCAAGTCATGTGAGCTGTTTCGGTGAAACTTGTGTATATTTATGATGGCCCGAGCGTTTCACGAGGTTGGTTGGTTGGTATTTGGGTGATCTTGGTGGCCCACGGTATGTCGCTGCCCAACAACTCGCCAAGATTCTGGTACGTCCCGCCTGCATCTACTGTACCTTTGCGCTCAATGCTCCCGACGGTGCGCAGGATCAGGGCACTCCCGGTGCATCTAGAGGCTATCTGGCAAGCGACAGGATTCCTATCAAGTGAGTGTGAAATCAAGGAACACGTTCAATGTCTGAGCCGAGCTGGATGCGCAAGATGCGTTTATTTAGATAGTACGTAGCAGTTTTAGTCCATAAGCAGTTTACTTACGATGTATGCGAGTATAGTTCGCTGGGTCTCAAAGCTACAATGGTCAGGTGCTGATCGAGTGCTGTCCGAGTGAGTGGTCCGGTTCAGATTGTGAGAGGCGGGCTGACACTATACTGGTTGTACAGCTTTCCGTCCTCAGTCGAGAACGTACTCTGCATGGGTCATCCTAATGCGTATGCGGTGCAACGGGGGTCCCACGGAGAAACTATACGTAAGGAGGTATGTGGCCGAGGAATGCGTTATGAGAACGAATGCGGATTTATTTTCGCAGACATGGCTTAATGAGGGTATGATTCAGTATGCGCGAATGGACTGGTTACTTGTACGTCAATTCCCGTCTCACACCACGGGCTAACTCATTCAGACTCGGCTTATCCCGATATCAGTTACAGACCAGCCATATCGTCAAATACCACCCGGGTGACCTCGTGGACCCAGGCAATCCGTCCGGGCTGATGCGCAGGATTAATCAGCCTCAGTTACTGAGCGCGACGACGCACTCGAACTGTACGAAGCGTCGCCGAGGTGTACGATGCAACGACGCGATATCCACGGGAGGACAGCTCACGCGACTATCAAAGGTTACCGGGCGCGGCATGGATTGGAACCCTTATACAGCGATGGTTTGGTCGTATCAGACGTTCGCAGAGGGCGGGTACGATGACGTATGCAACACGCCTCTCATTGGTCCTGCCCAGCAAAGCCGTCCAGAGATAAAGTAGCATCCAGTGGCCAAGATAATGATCCCTCAGAGATGAATGTTCTTGTATTCGTAGATATAAATAGCCTGGATCGTATGTCGTCATCGCATGTATTTTCTTCTTCTGGGATCAAAGTATTTGTCATTGCCAGGCACCGACTGACAAATGACGTCACGAGTCCTCGAACAAGGCAAATGCGACTACCACGATCACCAAGGGTGTCTCAAGGCGCGCTTGTGCTGCTTCAATTCCTCGATCCAAATATCCATTTGCCACCCAGCTTCTCGTACTCTTCGACAACACATTTTCTCTTGCCGGCACAGTTTCCTCGCCACCACAACCTGATCTCGGTATCCAACATAGCGCTCTTTTGTGTTGGCGGTGTCCTCTACCCAGCTTGATGTTTTATACCAATCAGGTCCGTGGAACGACACATGATGCTGGAACCATCGGCGCGTAGGCGTCGGAGGAGGACAGTGTTACACACGACGTATCGCGTAAACGCGAGCAGGCAAGTCTTTTCCTGATTTCATTCCCCGCTTGCTAGCTGAGCGCATTGCTCTCACAGAGGAGAGCTTCGTGTTGGAAATCACGGTAGATGCAGTGCCCTCGGGCCTATCATGACCGTCCAGGCTGCGAGGTTGCTTTGCTTCACTCCACCTCTCCTCGTCCGCCGTCGACTCGACCAACGGCCAGCGGGATACCCTCTCTAGCGACTCGGACGGCGACGATTCGACCCGACAGGCCTCAGCACTAGGGTCGTCTAGAGGATCTCGAACGTGTTGTTTCTGCCTATGGAGAATGAATGGCGTGTATCATATGGTATTGGTTGTGCATCGTCGGAGGGTGAGTTTGGATCGGAACATACTACAGCTGATTGATTCCTACTCTTGGGTTAACTTGGAGCTCCCTTTGAACTTGTCAATTGGGACAGCTGCGTCTGTGTTAGATTCAGGGTCAAGCCCGTGAACCAACATCCTCGCTTCACCATATCCTCAACAACTCCCTGTTTCCAACTCTGCGCGAGGAGGAACAAACTCCCAGGTTAGTCGTGGGTTCTTATGAGTGCATCATACCACCAGAGCAATGGTCATACCAATTCCTTGGTTGGAATCTCAAATGGGGTACGTCTAATTGTGAATGATACATTTGAGCATTGATTAACGTTAATTCCCAAGGATTAGAAGGCTGCTAGGGTCAAATCCGACTCCCTTTCTACAGCCGCCCTGCATTTCTACAACTCTTTTCGATTTACTCCATTCCCCCAGCCGCGCCACGCATACTGTTTCCCCCGACCCTTGTCGGGGTTTGCTACGCTATACGCGCGCTTCCACGATCGCCCCGCCCCAATTCGCCACCCCCGCTTATAGCACCATCGCCCTCCATTTCCTGTCCACCTCCTCTTCACGGCCCTGACCAAACCCAGACCAATCTAAGCCATGACCGAGATCGCATACGTACATGCCCCACTTCCGCCACCGAACTCGAGCCTTGCGTCTGATTTACGGAGCGGGAAACAGTCGTGCCAACTTTACGCGTTCTGGCAATCATTCGGAGGCGGCCCTTTTGGTAAATAGCACCATCGGAACGGAAGTCGGGTGGGGATGGTATAGGATTGAGAGCGTGGAGGTAGGAGCACTATTTCAGCACATTTTATTGGAGGGGTTAGTCGGCATATTCGCACGGGGGGGAGGAAGGTCAAGACGGATTTGGATACCACTTTGGTGGAGACCAGGCGGTAGAAGGGGTAGGGTGGGGGACCTGAGGACATTGGGTTGATGGGTGCGTAGCTCCGGGGAGCCTTGAGGTTTGTCCAAGTTGATCAGAAGGAATAACGGATCAAACCGCCATTTTCTCAACTGGGGTTGAGTTAGTCACATGCGCGCTCAGTCGCTTTTGTTTACCCTATCCCGTGCTTTGGTTATGCCGT
Organism: Ceratobasidium sp. C01; assembly: GCA_025200755.1. Taxonomy (NCBI): domain Eukaryota; kingdom Fungi; phylum Basidiomycota; class Agaricomycetes; order Cantharellales; family Ceratobasidiaceae; genus Ceratobasidium; species Ceratobasidium sp. C01. The sequence continues at coordinate 2,173 of JANWGL010005898.1, read as the reverse complement.
TGGTCTATTAGCTCATACGAGTTCTCTGTATCTAGACCCGAAAGCCGCTATAAATTAATTTTGTGTTCTATCCTTTTTACCGACCTCAAATAGGCAAAGGGGACCAACAAGCTAAGCTTCTTCGTGTTTCAAGCGCGACAAGCAGGTTGAGGCGCACAAGTCATTAATGGCCCTATCTGTCGGGGATGGACTGGCTTGTGGTAGGTGAATTCCCGTATGGCACCATCGCCGTTACATCCAGACTCGGCACACACCCGTATCAGTTAGAGACCAGTCATATCGTCAATCATCACCCAAGCGGCCTCGTACGCACAGCTAATCCGTCGGGGCTGACGCGTGGGATTCATCAGCCTCGGTTGCTGAGCTCGACGACGCATTCCAACTGTACGAAGCATCGCTGGGGAGTGCCATGCAATGACGCGGTATCTACGGGAGGGCAGCTCACGCGGCTATCAAAGGTTAACGGGCGTGACGAGGATGGGGAACGTTATACAGTGTTCTCGTGTTTGTAGATATAAATATCCTGGGTCGAATGTCGTCATCGTATATATTTTCTTCTTCTGGGAGGATAGTATTTGTTATTGACAGGCACTGTTTGATAGACGACGTCACGAGACCTCGGACAGGGAAATGCGACCACCACGATAACCAAGTCCATCTCAAGGCACGCTTGTACTGCTTTAATTTCCTTGATTCAAGTACATACCCATTTGCCACCCAGCTTCTCATACTCTTCTACGGCGCGTATTCTCTCGCCGGGACTATTTCCTCGCCACCCGAATGTGATCTCGGTCTCCCACTTAGCCCTGCCTTGTCTTGGTGGGATCTCCAACCCTGCTCGACATTTTACCTCGATATGGTTTGTGAGATGGCACACGATGATGAGATAATAGGCATGTATGCCTCGAAAGAGAAGTATCTTACAAACGACATGTCGCGTAAACTCAAGGGGGCAAGTCTTTTTATTTTCCGATTTTCCGCTTGCTAACTGAACGCGTGAAGCTCGTAGATGAGAGATTGGTGTTATAAAGTAGAGTAGAAGCGGAGCCCCCGGTACTATCATGATCATTCTGCCTGCGAAATCGGTTTGCTTCACCTCAGCTCTCCGCCTTTGTCATCGACTCGACCAATGGCCGCTGAACCTAATTCACCGGTATACCATTCCCAACGACTAAGATGGTGACGACATACCCGACAAGTCTCAGCACTATAACTCCGTGGAGGATTCGGAGTGTGTTTGTTTAGGACGATGGAGAATGAATAGCGCGTATCATTTGAGGTTGGTTGAGCATCGGCGGAGGGTGGGTTCAGATCGAAACGTGCTACGGCTGATTCGTTTTCTCTCTTGGGTTAGCTCGGGAGTCCGTCTGAGTTTGTCAGTTGAGATCGCTGTGTGCGGGTTGAATTGCGGCTCGAGCCAGTGCGCCACCTTACTCTGTTCAGCCTGTCCTCGACTGCTCCCTGTATTTACATCTGCGCGAGGGGTAACAAACACCTGGCTTAATGGTAGATTCTTATGAGAGCCTCGTGCTGGCAGAGCAATGGTCGTACCGGTTCCTCGACTGGATCTTCAAACGGGGTGCGTACAATTGCGATTGGTATATCCGAACATTGATTCACTAACGTCAGTTCCTTAATTGTTAGATTCGCCCCCGTTTCTACGACCGCCCTGCATTCCTGCATCTCTGTATCAGCACGTCCGCTCCAACTCGCCACCCCAGTTCTCACTACGTCATCCTCTCCACTTCGTCGGCCTAGCCCCAACCAATCCCCTTCAAATCCAAGGCCCGCCCTCGCCGAGCTCCCCTACCCAAACAAATCATTCACAGGTCTCAGCCACTCATTGACTCTGTCATGGAGTCCTGCGTCTCTCAGACGAGGGAGCTTGTTTTTTTTTTGTATTTTTTAATCTAATTTATTTGGAGTCGCATTGGGGCTGCGCCCCATGTTGCGACTATTCTACATGCAAAAACAAAACACAGAGCGGGAAGAGAAACCGAAGTACTAGACGAGGCACGTAAGGCCGGACAGGTCCACGAATAGGGAGCTTGTTTGCGTCCGAATCTCCTACGTGCGGGTCACTATTGATCCTCTACGAGGAAATTGTAGCACCGGAGAATGTCCTAGAGATGATAATCGTGAGGGGATTGCGGGGTGTAAGGGTCACGTGACA